>JALIZH010013762.1:0-124471 GCA_030522465.1 Rhipicephalus appendiculatus | reverse complement strand
TTGACAATAGGCACTCAAACTAGGCACATACTCAGCGAATAGGACGTTCTCAGATGAAAGGCCTTCTACACAGAGCCTCGTTTAGATCATAATACAATGTGGCATTAGGGTAAGTGCATGTTAGCAGACATTGTTCAGCTCCCGCAATCCACCCTTCAGGTCAATTTCACATCGTCCACCTCCACCCTGCCCAAATGCACGAAGCTTTCCCACTCAGAATCTACAAGAACGCAGGCCGTTCGTTTCCGAAGCCATTAATAGAATGGCCCCCCTCGTGCGTCCTCTGCTCCCCTGGCGTCCTGCAAACTGCCGGTCATTCTATAACGACCTGCATAACTCTCGACGCATGCGGGGGCTGTTGACTGCTATTGGAATGACGGAACATCGCTGAACTACCCGCCCGTTTCGAGGGGTGGTGTTGCCTTGGCGTGTGCGGATAACTGCTTGGCATAATTAAACTGGCGGTCATTATGAACGATAATGTCTAATATCGTGAAAGGTAAAGGTTGTCCACACAATTCCCGCATGACCATTAATATTTAGAAATCTATATTCCTTGCCAGATGTGAGTGCGGGAGTGTGTTCCCCTACGTTTGCGTGTGGTGTGCAAGCATTGAATGCGCGCTCATATATACATCGAAAAGTTCGCGTGGTAAAATTAAGGATTAAAATTTCATTTGCGCTAAAGAATAAGTCAGTATCAATAAATACGTTTCAGGTACAGTGCTATCCCCAGGAAGTAGTCCTGCCTGTAGGCTTCATGACGATCGTCATCAACGAATGTTACCGTCATTATGATTAGTACAGGATGCCGCTTTCGTTCTAAAATCTTGATGGGCTTCTGTTTATAGAAACGGTAGTTGCCAAAAACACTTTTCTGCCTCTCTTTCCATCGTCGCGTTATAATGTAGGAAAGAGAGACAGAGTGCACAAAAGTAGTTTGGGCTGCACCACAAGTACACCCTGTCTTGCGAGTACCATGTCCACCGCGATTACATTCACGGTAGCATAAACAAAAGGAGAAAAAGTTTAAAATGCTCAGTACCCCAAGTCGACAAGCTTCCGCACGCACTACAAGCTGTTCGCGGTGGCCATCGGTGCAAGCATGCGCCCACTAGAGTAAATGAGCTGGCTATCGCCGCTAATAGCCTCGGAGCGAGCAGGCATGCGCCGCGGCTACGACAGGACAGGCGCAGTTTCCCTCGCTAATCGCAATGACTCATTGCTGCATAACGGGTGGACGGCTTCGCTCTGCCTTCTTTGAAACGCAAGAGCACGCACGCACGCGTTGTGTCTGATCACGCGGCAGACGCGCACGCGTACGTATCGATTCTTGGGCGTGGAGTCCATCGGTTCACTGGCTGCTAGAAAAATAAACGTGAGCGGGTGATACAAGCCTCTCGAACGGCTGGGAGACGCGTGTGTTATGAAAGTGTAGGGTGGGGACGTCATATTGGAGGGGAGGGGCGGGCGAACGCCACGCAGCCCAACTCCGGGCTGAGGGCTGTTCTTCCGGGAGGATCGTTTTACGTGGCCTCACCAGCTTCCCCGACTCCTGGAAGTGAAGTTATCTGATACAACAGCCAACGACGCTCTCTCTCCTCGGCAGCTGGTTTTAAGAGGACTTAAAAGGACAGATTAGAAGGGGCGGAGAATCATCGTAAACCCTCCCCCGTTGACATCATCTTATGCAAGTAAGAGAGACTAAACACGAACATTCTTGGCATCACCCTTCTAAGCATTTAAAGAAAAAAACGAGAAAAAACATACCACAATGAAGCCGCTAGTTCTGCCCTCTCCCCCATCTTCTCTTCTTCTTAGTTTTCGCTAAGATTCGAAATCAGCGTCATTGTGAAGCGCTCAGAGCGAACGCCATTTGTTCCTGCCGGCTGGGTCATTAGCAGGTACGACCGGATATTTTTGTATCACTCTTATTCTAGCTCTGGGCAACTTGGTAATGAGCACCTTTAGCGGTGGCTTCATGAGAGGTTTAATGAATACCTTATTAAGTGTCATATATTGGCGGTAGAATCGAGCAAATCGAATGACAGGCGCTGTTAGCATTTCGTGCTTTTGTTAACAAAAGGGCCGTCGCAGCGCTCTGCTTTTGGGAAGTTGAGATAACATCGAAACAATGTAGCATCCACTCCCCAACATCCTAACTCAATCTAACAAAGTCAATTGTCTGACTTGTTTAGGAAAGATTATGTTGGAGTGATAGTCGTAAATGCTTATGTGGCTGAAATAAAGCTCAATTCTAGTTTTGTACGATTTTTACTAGGGGACCTTCCGCTCCACCTACATGAATTTTGGTGAGTAGTGCTGTGATGTCTAAGAAGAAAGAACATATTTTGGTAGCCGGCTCTCCAATAATTCAGTGCTAAATTGTGTGTCCGTGCACAATATACATGGTTTTCTCGAAACAAGAAACAAAGATAGTTTTAAAAATCACAATATACCCGCGATCGGAACAAACTGTAATAGTATACTAAGACTAGCAGTTAACTCTCTTCGATCCGATCTCGCATCACTCTACAATTTATGCGTCGCTCCAACAGGCTTAACGTCGCAAAGGCCAATAAACAGTGGAGCTGAGGAGAACCCTGCGGGATGAAATACAAAGTGATGGCAAAGCTAGACGAACATGGGCATGGTTTAGCGTTCAAGGAACCTCCTCTCTGCCCGACCACGTGCGTGTCTCCAACCTCTAACTTGTTAAACAAGTCGTTTGGTGATGTCTGCCGAGACAGCCGTGCGCCAGCGCTGGCGACCACGCCCTTATCAAAACCTTCCTGCCTCCGTTGCTGCCATCGAAGAACCTGCCACCTTCAATGTTGCCATTAATAACATATGGTATATCATTCCTCTCTGTAAGCCGATCGGACCCTGAGAGTAGGAAAATAAATAAATATCTAAATAAATAAATAAATAAATAAATAAATAAATAAATAAATAAATAAATAAATAAATAAAATCACACTTGCTGCCCGAGCGACGCTGCCCCCTACCTTCTCCCGGTGTCTGTATGTTACATGGCCCGAGGAAAGAAGGGCGGAAAGTTTCAATAATAATAATAATAATAATAATAATAATAATAATAATAATAATAATAATAATAATAATAATAATAATAATAATAATAATAATTTTTCGGGTTTAACGTCCCAAAACCACAATGTGATTATGACAGACGCTGTAGTGTAGGGCTCCGAAAACTTTTTACCACCTGGGGTTCTTTAACATGCACCTATATATAAATACACATGCCTCAGGAATTTTCGCCTCCATCGAAAATGCGGCCACCGCGGCCACGATTGGATCCCGCGACCTGCGGGTCAGCCGTCGAGGCGGGAAGTTTCCTTTGTGGTTGTGGGAAAATCGAGTACAGGCCTCGCACGTGGGCTGATGTTATCGCATGCGTCCTCCGCGCGACAGAAGTGGCCGGCTCGCTTCATGGATGCTACAGCCACGTTCGTGGCCCCCACTCGCGCGTTTTTATCGCAGGTGCGATACGCGGGGAGATGTTATCAGTTTGGACCACCTTATACAGATTAAAACGGCGACGGCGGAAACCCGACGAGAGTGTCCAAATAACCGCCATCACGATAAGAAAAAAATTGTTAGCCTCGACTGAATGAAACCAATGACATATGGTTTGGTGTCAAGTTGCTCTTGATAACGTATTTTAAATTGCGCGTATTTAGCTGATTAATATAATTATGCAGGATGTCGATATTAACATAAAGGCGAAGTGCGTTTCATTACGTTAGTTGATATTTGGATTGATGATGGACCCAAAGCTCGCGGGTTCGATTCCAGGCGGCGGAACTTTTTCTTAAAGTTTTTTTTGTTTCTCATCCGGTAGTGTGCATTTTACCAACGTCATATCCGTGGCTGAAATACGTCAGTGACGTCTTGGTGGGCTCCGGCATAAAATACTTTTTGTGTCGAAAAAAAAGCTGAGGGTAAGCCTAGGCCGTATTTATAGTTCCCTTGCTGGCACATGCATTTACGCTTCATCTATTACCAGATGCATGGATTATTTCATACAACGACTCATTAAAGTCATAACAAAACATTCTCGGGTTCGCAAAATAAAGTGAATAACAACGTGTAATGCAGTGTTCTCTAATTGAGAATAAAGGGAGCACAATAAAGAAAGACCCTTTTGTTTTACATTAGCAATTTATCAACGCGCTACAGCAAACATAAAAAAAATTACGCGGTCGTCCTTAGAACAAGAGTCGTACAGAAAACGGAAGTATTGCCATGTGACAACCAACTCTCATAACAAAATGAAATGTATAAGATAGCCCTGTTTTGAAGGTCGTCGTGTAAAAAGCAAACATATCACTTAGTTGCCATTCACCATCTTAACAGTAAAGCTAACGCGCAGATTGTGCGTATAGCTGAAACGAAACAACAAAAAAGCTGCACTCTCTAGACGAGAAGTAATCAGTTGATTTGCCTTTCGTATCATTATAAGATTAGGGTCATTTTTGCTGGTGTCGCTGTCTTTTTTTTCCTCCAGGGAGCACCTTGCGGCGGCGCCGGGAAAAAGCGCTTGCGTGTCCGATACTCGGTTGCTCTCGGCATCGATCCCAGCCAGAGCAGCCGGGAGCCGTCGACCGAGGCTGGAGCAACATCACCGGGAGAGTTCGCGCACTTTCACGACCGCTGCTGACACCGGCACGTGCTCCTCGCCTCCACCGTTTTTCAAGCTACGTCGCAGCTTCACCGAACATGTCGACTGTGTGCATCGTATCTACATTGGTTGCTTCTTTATTTGATTTTTAGCGTGCCTCGGGCCCGTCCTCCAAATCACGAAGGACGTTTTTTTCTTCATTTATCCTCAAGCAGGATTAAGGCAATAACTTGAGCTTCCGGTATACCTGTGTCTCCATCTGAGGAACGATACCACGGAGTGAGAGGGAGCAGCGACAATCCTCATACTCAGCACTCCCTGGCCGGACCATAAGTCGGCGGCTAATCTTCTGTGCAGTTGATGTTCGGATTGATGGTGTGATGGTTCACAGTAGGGTACAATAGCGGCCGGCTAACAAGGAGCAGTCCTACGGTGGGTAATGGCTGAAGCAATTTACGTTCTCTACGTTATCTATAGGTCGTCGTCACTCGGTGATTTTGCCTGCACCGTGAGATGAAAAGTAGAAGTTATACATCGTAATCGTAGACAATGCAGATGCTTTTTAAGGTCTTAGGGCTGATGCCACGATATGAACGCGAGGCAAGCGCTCAGGAATTCCGTATTAAGTTTTACAAAGTGGAAGTTCTTTAACCTAAATCTGCATTCATCTACATGGTTGTTATTTCGGACTGCTTAAATCTAATTTGAGCCGCCGGAACGAGCATTCTAAGCCGCGTCTCTTCAACAAGATTTCAAAAATTCAACGCTCCACTTTGTATTAGAAAAAAAGTTGGCGCCAAGGAATAGCGCAAAATTCTGGGTTAACGAAAAAAGGTATTCTTTTACAAGAGCGTATGTTCATTGCTCCCAGCGCTTTTATATCGCAGTTACCTAAAGTACCATTGTCCTAATTACGAGGCTGTACGCGTGAATTAAGCAAGTCTCCTGCTTTTTATTGTTACTTAAATCGTCTGCATATTCATTCAAAGCGCTATTCAGAAAGAGCAGAAAAGATAAAAAATAATATAATTGAACAAACAAGAATGCTGTCAAATTTACGCTTTTACAATTGCTCGAACTTGTATTACTTGAGCGTTAAACCTGTTAGTCCACTTTATGCAAAAATACCCCTAAAATAACGTACTGCAAGAACGTTATTTTACATGACCTGCAACTTCATCACCCTTTATACAGGTGTTTAATGTTAAGAGACAGCAAACGTCTCATAAATACGCAATAAATATGATTATACCGAATTCTGAAGAACTTAAATGTAGTAGAATATGAGACAGCAACTAAAAAAATATATAAAAAAGCTGAAATTTCTGAGACTTATCTTTTGAGCAGAGAAAGGACGATGCATTGACGTTCTTTTTCGGATATAGTATGGATGAGGGAAGCATTGGGGTTTGGGAGAGATTTCTTGATAACGTAAACGTTAATACAAGTAGAGATTCCTTGCTCCATCAATATGTAACGACTGACCTTTGCCAAAGGTAAAATTTCATTCCTAAAACCATCAAAGTTTCTGTGAACATATTTTTTAACGTATGTTGCTCAGATATTCTCACATATGCGAGCTTATCTGCTGTGCGACAGACTAATACGATTATCACATCACATGATGCGCATGTTTCATTTTTCCTTTCTGCTTTACCAGATTTATGCAAATACTATTCAGATGAAAACTGAGTAGGCGTCTACAACTCCTCATGCTAACCCGTGTTCCCACAGGATTCATCACTCCTACAAGTTGCGGACCTACATTGGAATCAACGCAAATGCATGCGTCAAACGCAAACAAAGCTGTAACAGGGACGATTGGCGTTATGTGTACCTTCGCGAGGTTGAAGAACATTGCAATCAATGCTCCTGAAATTGGTGTTGCGGTGTAGCTGCCTTTCAGTATTGTAGTACGACTGATCATAAGTTAGTGCATGAACATAACATAGTGTTATGTTCATGCACTAACTTATGATCAGTCGTACTACAATACTGAAAGGCAGCTACACCGCAACACCCATGATAAGGGTGTTAGGCCTTTGGAAACGCTCTATGGTATGGGTGTCTAGATACGTTAAAACACCCTTTTCTTAGGTTGTAATGGTGTTACTTATAGGCACGGCAAACCCCCTTAACTCTTTATGGCACAGAACTTAAATTTTGGCGGGAAAGAGAGTTTTATTTAAAAAATGGTGAACTCTTTCTCAGAAAATGATTTTCTCACAAGAAGAAAGACTTTCTCACAAGACTTTCTCACAAATGGCAAGTAGAAACTGTGAGCGTATAGAATATCGGCATCAGGCAACTTGCTCATTATTGCTGCGTGATATCCTCCTGCACAGACGGGTGATGTTTCAGGGAAGGACTGTTTCACCGGGACTATCGTTAACCATAAGTACATTTGTTTCTCGAGCGTGCCTCTCTTAATTCGACAGAGCGCTGTATTATGTCAGACTCAAAGACATGTGACAGACTGAGCCGGTGCATAGGCTGAGTGCGGCCGTGCGTAGAATCGTGCATATGTCACAAGGTCGCGATGTCACGTACACATTTGGGGCGAAATTTGTGTATCCCTTTCTA
The DNA here is from genome assembly GCA_030522465.1 of Rhipicephalus appendiculatus. Lineage (NCBI taxonomy): Eukaryota > Metazoa > Arthropoda > Arachnida > Ixodida > Ixodidae > Rhipicephalus > Rhipicephalus appendiculatus. The sequence continues at coordinate 117,243 of JALIZH010013762.1, read as the reverse complement.
TCAGAAAAATAAGAACAGCGCACGCACCTGCAGGGACTGATGTTTTGATCGGGCTAACTTATCACCACGAAAAAGAATAAGATTCTCAAGCGATTGGACCTGTAAGGCTGGAGAGATTGCGTGCAACGCAGGCAATGAGAAACAAATGACTGAGTTCTTCCTGGGTAATAATTGGTTTGACGGCTGGTTCCCTTTCGCCGCACATGTAAAAACTGAGGAGAGCTTTGCGGCATCTAAGATGGATTTACCGGCATCAATATTTGCTCGGGATGCGCGCAGTACAAAAAGAATATGTCACTGAATGTTGGTGTGTTTAGGATGAAAAGATTCCAATTTTCATAACACCTATGTTTTGTTGTTTTGAGGCACTCACTGTAAAGTGTCGCAAGTTTAAAGACTAGTGCGAGCCCCGGCCAGAAGTAACAGCTGTAGAGAACTGTTTCCTCCTACTAGTCTTTATTTACTACAGAAAGTGCCATACACTCGTTGGCCATGCAAAGTTAAAGACGGAAGCAAGAGGTTCTTAATTAATCCACGATTCTATATAATCCTTCTCAAAGCACGGATCAACGTCACTGCCACTTAACCTTCTACGAATCCAGACGCTTCCTAATTAACCTGTCTCCTTCCAGATAACCAGAGCTTAATATTGGCTTAATATCGGTGCTGACGAGCCCTTCCTTTCCGTAGGATAGGGATTTCCTGTCCGTGAACTGTAATTCCGCCCCAGAAGTTTGCGATGCAACAAGACAGCGTCGTGTTGGATGCCATCACTACTAAGTCCCAGCGACTTACCAAGTTTTTCACCACGGCTGCGCGAACGAATCGTATAACTAATCGCCAATCAGTAGCATTTTCTTGGCAGTAGTTTGGGCTGAAATTCCCCGCAACTAACCTAGGTAGTACTGGCTCTGGGCGTTTAAAGAACAAGTTAAGTGACTCTCAGTTTTGTCCATTGCTTCCTGAAGAATCCAAGCTTGGTCCAGTGTGCTGTGCACACAACATTCCGTATGTTGTACGTATTGCAAGCACGGGTACGTATTTGACAAGGTCTTCATTCCGGGTCAGTTCTATCCTCCCAAACGTTACTCTTGGTTCCTTAACTCTACCAAAGATTTGTGTGTGTAGCACGAACCCACTGAGTTACTTGCAAACAACTTATTCTTTGAATATCTTTATCTGACAAAAATGCGCTCTCTTCCAATACTGCTCCACTTGGATACGCTTTAACATCTTCAAAAGTGAGTATTCGTTTCACAGGGAAGAATTTGAATAGGCTGAATTCGTCATTGACATTTAAATTAACCAGGATTTCAACATTCAAGTCTGTTTGTGTCGTAATCAGTGAGAGTTTGCAGATATCCTTCATGGTGGGCTAAACAGGTGCAATGAGTCAGCTCAACCGACGGAGCACAAGTCACCGTTATTGGGATGCCTCGGCGTTGTGGTGCGTGATATTTGTTCAAGGGTAAGGCTATTCTGTATTTCTTTTCAATTATACTAATTAGCAAAATTATTGATTATACTTTAGCCAGCCATATATTTGTAGTAATATTTCGGACCACCATTCTCATACTCGCCCCGAATTCCTGAAAGGAAACGGTCCTCAATGTTTTTTGCGGCAGACCATGGACCTCCAAGAAAAATCATATACATAGAGCAATACTTAGAATATCATCATAAATATTGTGTACCAGAACTCCCACTGTTCACAGATGTAGGCTTTCAGTGGCGCCTTCCAGATCTTCAAATGCCATTTATGTGACGAACACAAACTGGAAACAGTGAAGTGTGGCATTTACCCAAAAGTATGTTTGTCTGGAACTTTTTAGCGACTGGCTGATGTCGCAGCCTTCTTCAGCTTAGACGTTAAACAATGCACAGCCGACCAATTTAGGCGGAAAAAAATTCTTGACTAAGATTCTTCAGCATTACGTCCAATCGTCCAATCGCGATGCATATGTAAGATAGTCCTTCCATTCACCATGACAAAATCTATGTGCACTCAACGGACCATGGATATTTAACGAGAGTGGTTTCCTTTTTGGAGGTACTGTCAAAATGTAACCGCATAGTTTGAAACCGTACATTCTAAAGAACGCCTTCACTGAGTGTTCGGGAGCCGCCTCTCTACTGACAGAGCAAACAGCATTTTAGAGTTAGTACCACCATCTCTGCAGGAGCATTCAACTTTATGTCGGTGTTATCGTCTGCATCGCCATGTGTGCGCTATCTCTTTGAATAAGAAGGGTGGATAACTGCTTGTAGCACTTCCATGCTTGCCATTCACCTCAAAGTGCAGCTACTGCCCACCCCATCAAGCGCCTACGTCAAACATGCACGAACGGACGTAATGCAACGAGCAAACACGGGACGACTGGGAGACAATTTGCTTAAGGTGAATGGTTTGCCGAAAGGTGAGTGGCCCAACAGAGCCGTAAGGCAGTCAGTTTTTTTTAAAGGGAGTTCAACAGTAATGCGTATTGAATGAAAACAGATGACGTCACTAGTAATCGCAGTGACGAAAAAAACAAAGAAAACTCTATTAACCGGTGCTCTGTTCTTGTGTTGTCGCTGTCCTGTACAGGCATATTTATATGAATATTTTCAGTTTTTCAGTAAAACTTACGACATCTAAAGATCACATAGTTTAATTTCTTCATACATTTGCCATACATTGCAGCAAACTAGTCGGTCATCCGGTTCGGGTCGATGACCTACCAGATGGCTTATAAATGAATGACTGCCTGGTTTGTTATAAATCACAATTTATAGGCGGCAGTACTGTTAATCCATCGTTTTAAGATTAAAAAAAATGATTAATGGGCAGGAAGATACAGTTATCCTGGAAAGCAGTAATGCTATGAATTTCCGGACATCTTTTTTTTTTTTTGACAAAATGAAATTGCCCATGGCGATACGGTGCCTCGTGAGGCGTCAAAATTTTAGTGATAAAGAATTAACTTCTACTAATTGACCACAGATGATTAAAATTTTATACTTACACACGTTCAGCAGTTTTTCTTTTTTTTTTTACTCCTTCCTTGACAGGTAAACGATGCACTCTCTTTAAATTACGCGATGAATGGCATCTTCGTGGGCATGCCCTTAACTATATTATTCGTACTAGTGTAAATATGCAGCAATTGGCGATGACAGTGCACGGTGTTTGTTTATGGGCGTTACCTAATTAAACAACACATGAATGCCCTACACTCATAACACAAAAGTTACATCGATAAGTGCCTGCAGTTGTGGTATCGCGATACTTATTCTAAATATCAGTTTTCTTGTCAAGTCATCTGCGTGTACTACATATATTCTACAGCGTACTGGTTACGAACAACATGATGTATATAACCGCACACGAAACGCTTACATATTATAGCGACGAGGTTTAAGTCTAATGGCGAAGCAGTAAAATCGTTCGTGTTAAAGCGCAGCTTTTAGGCGCCAGTTCCTGCGTTGAGCGGTGTCACGATCACCGTCGGCGTCACCGTCGGTGGTGTAACCGATAGACAAAAAATAAAATATGAGAAAATAAATGACCAGGATTGAATGGGATTTCAACCCGGTCTTTCTGAGTGACAGTCAAGTATTCTTCCACAGGGCCGCACTTGTGCTCGAAACTCATTTGCCCAAAGACCCTCTACAGGCGTCATGTCGGGCAAGGAATCGCGTTAAAAATGTAATATAGAGTGGCAGAAGAGTAAAATTACAGCCAGTCATCACGCAATGCTAATTGCGCTACGAGTATTTGGTTTAATGCTTCCCACCCACTGTAAAGTGCTCAGCGATAATTTTTCATGCTCATCAACCACATGTAGCATCACCAAAGCGCACATAATACCTTACAGATGTGTAGCGGGTACCTCGCTTATCCGCAGAAAGACGAATAATGACGGAGTCGATGCTGTCCCACTTCACAAAAATTATAATTTATTGTGTAGTCGATGCCTTACGGAAAGCCAACACTTCAAATACATTTGGCCTTGCGCCAACCCGAAGTTGGGCTCAGAATTCACATTGAACCGTATCGTAATCGTCCGTGAATTTTTTCAAGCAAATGAATACAGCTCATAGTGCAGATCACTCGCACGCGTGTGAGTGCAGGATACGTGCAAGATACGAGAACAGTGGAGGATAAGTACAGTGAAAATATTGTAGGTATCAACAACGACAGTCCTCGCACAGTCAACATCGGTGTATGTATCTACAGCGCTTTGAAGTTTGTAGTTTTGATATACTTAGAGCATCTGTCAAACGAATTGCGGTAAAGTTCCATGTGCATGCAAAAGTTTCATATTGGGAAACATTGGATAGGGGGGGCCATGCCTGTCAATGTATTTACAGCTATTTGACGGACAGAACCTTCTTTGTTCACACAGAAGATGGCATAACGACGCACCATTCTACTTATTGTGGTATACCTCAAGGGAGGTCCGGAGCCCCATACTCTTTAACCTTGCGCTCATCGGCCTTGTTGACGTTCTTCCATGGTCTGTACATCTGTCAATCTACGCAGACGACATCTGCATCTGGACATCAGGGGTCACTAGTCTACACGTACGAGCCAGGCTTCAGACAGCGGCTACATTGATGTGAAGCCACCTCCAAGAACAGTCGTCTGAGAAATGCTCGCTGGTGGCGTTTGCGCGCAATGCAATGACCCCATACGCTATCAAAATCAATGGGCGTGTTATTAAAGCTATTAAAATGTTTGCAAGAGAGCTTAAATGCAGCAATTGCAGAGAAATGACGAGGTTATGAAGCATGGCGGGAAGAACATAATGAGACAGTTCACGACCGAAAAGCTCCTATATGGGCTGGATTTAGGAAAACTGCTTTAATCAGTGAATATATAAAGAGTGGAGTAAAGATGTGGTTCGTGCACTTAGGTAATATAAGCTTCCACAAAGAGATATGAAATTCCGACATCTTCAAAGACTATCCTCTCGAACACTTCAGCTTAGGCTCCGGAGTGTGGTAAATATAGAAGAAAGAAGGAAGAGCGGTCCTGAGAGAGGGCTCGCGCAGGGTGTGCCGCATGGAACGTTTGCCTGAAACGGACGTGTTTATGTCGTTGGAGTCAATAAACCCTTTGTCTTTCTTCCACTTTACCGGCGAAGACACCTTTATTCCACAGGGCACACTATCAGCTATCAGAAGACCCACAGTTTATTCGGAGTAACAATAGATCGTGACTTGTCCTGGAGCCCCCACATCACCTACATGAAAAAGAGATCCCACGATCACCCACCGTCCTAAGGTTTTTTGCGGGTAAAATCATGGGGTGCATCCGTATAAGCGATGCTGCAACTGTACACTGTAGTGTTCCTCGGCTTCATTCACTACAGCCTACCTGTACTGGGCAGGACCCGAAGAACAAACGTAGGCCGTCGTCCAGTCGATTCAAGTTCAAGTTCTGAGAATATACCTTGGGCTTCCAAGATGCGCGTCCTCAGCAGCGGCATTTCGCCATCGCTCGTGATCACCCAATTACAACATACATTCGAGTCCATGCTTTGACAATGCACATAAATCATGTCACCCGAATTCCATCACACCACCTCGCCTCACTTTCAACTTCTAGGCCATACTCTTCGTTCAGTGGTATTATTGCTTCGCATCACACTGTGATTCCCGCGAACTTCACGCACGCTGCAAGACTGCCGTTACCGTTGTGGCGTCTACATTTACTGGAAGCCCTGATCAACGCAACGCCCGCCTATTCGCAGGTACAAAAGTGGAGCTTATATCTATGCTGCATGGGAATACTCTAGCCAGTAGTGTTTATATTGACTCATGTCATCAAGTTTTCAGGAATTAGGCCTAACTTGGATTACTTGTGGATATCTTTAGACATAAACAACCTGCGTTCCAGCTGTCAATTGCTGTCATTTTTGTCCAGATGATGGCTGCATTAAAATCTCGTTTCAGATCAACCGCGACGTGCCTGTATCAGTTTCCGGCTTCGTCAGAGCAACCACGCACTCAGCAGCATACTGATGAGAGGCCTTATCCTGAGTGTCATTGACCTGCACAACCACGCGAAGTACGCATGAGCTTTTCTGCGTGCCGTTGAGTGCGCGCGCGTGGGTGTGTGTCAAAAAGGAGAGATATAACACATAAAAAAGAGCCAAGCGCTATTAGTGGTTTACTACCACCTTTTCACGACTCAGCACCTGCCTATTCCGGGATGAACTTCAAACGGAGAGAGGCAGTTTGAGATAAAAAAAAACAAACAAGAAATCGCCACTTCATATGCATGAAGCGCTGACACTAAAGTTTCCAAGCGACGAGGTTTCTTGCCGTGTGCAACTCACGCAGCCACGTTACCCGATCGGCCGCTAGACACCTCCGTGGTAAGGATGGCTGAGAGCGCAATAATGCTGCGAAAGCCGAAGTTACCCGCTCGACGCATTCTCTTCTACATCAGAGCTGCCGGTAAACACAGTAAACGAACAAACAAACAGACGCCCAATGACAACACAAACTACCCTTCCGCGCCAACAGGTGCTCTTCGTGCCATGCTTAATTTTCCTGCGGGATATTCGTGCGTGCATGGTGCAACGAAACGCCACTGTTCAGCTTATGAAAGCAATTTGAATGTTAGTAGCTTTGGCGAGGGATGGCCGTTCGGCCGTCGGTGGTTGTGCATTTGATTAGCGATGGAATGTCTCATGGGCACTGCGGTGACTATATAATCGTCCGCACTCCGTACAGACGTTTCTGCCACATGCAGATTACAGAAGAGCAAAACCTAAACAGGACGATGCATTCATTACTCTGCTCCACTTTTTTTTCGTAGTTCATGATATTTTACAATGATCATGCCGTGCTAGGTTTCGGTTAAGAGGGTTTTTCATGCAGCTTCATTGTGCACCTAAGTTTCCCGCTTCTTTATTCTGTATCAACCATTTAGCCTAACGAAACGTGCTACAAATATATACTTCTGAAACAGTGTATCGGTTCGTGAGACCCTGAATGAATGTTTTTTTTTTAAATAGAGGACTGATTTGTGTTAGTACCTTTAGCCGCATGGTTCTAAATCACCCGGCAACTTAGAATATAACCAGCCCCTTCTCTTCCTAGTGAAAAACCTCTCTTTCCAGAACAGCGCTGAATTAATGCTAACACAACTCATACCCCATTACCTTAAGTGTTTTCAAGAGACTCACATTGTAAATTACGGCACTAAAATTTTCTCTACAGCGCCTAAATAAATAACACAATGAAACAAGCCAAGGAAAAAACGAACACTCAGAAACACTAAAAAATGATACCTCAATTAATTTCATTTCGATATTCATTTGCACGGAAACAATTTGGTGATTGAAATGTATCAACATTAAATCATCAGAAATAAACGGGTTGGTAAGCATGCCAAGTATTCTCTTTCGATTGTGCGTATTTCTTCGCGACAGAGCGCTGTTGTAAAATGTTGTCACAATACCATTTTTGTCTAGAGTCTACAAGCATATTGATCACCATCACGTGTCCTAGAGAAAATACAATCACGTCATCCCTCTGATATAAAAAAGAAGTCTAAGTAGATGAAAAAAAAACGGCACGTATGAATGGCCAAGTGTCAAAAAGAAAAACGGAATTGTCTGCAAGTTCCTCTCGTCATTTCTTTTTGTTTCGAGTAATTTTTTTTATTTTTCCCCAAGGCACGCAAGTCACGTTCCGTCTCACAATTGGAGCACCCAAAGGACCGTCACGTAGACCCAATGTCTTCGCGATCAGCGCCTCGCGGGGAAATCCATCGCAACTTCGAGCTTCACTGAGTTGCTGTGTTTCTGTGAGCGACAGCGCCTTGTTTTGCCGGTGTGTGGCAACACTGTCATTCTTATTTGCGTGAGTTCTAGCACACTGCATGGAGCAACTTTTGCATCGTGGAGAACACAAATTCGTCATTCGGGGTATAACGCGGAGTGAGACAGTGTGGGGTGGCAGTTACACAACGTAACAATGTAAACAACAAAGACCTCACAGTGGCAAAACTATGTACGTACATTGCCTCGTGGCCGCTTCCACATTGAAGAAGAGGGGCTGGGTCAGTGCTACACATTGGTTTCGTGGACTCCTCTGCTTCATTGTTTACCATAACAATGCACATCGGACGGGCATCCGAGACCACAAACAAAAAGTAGAACCAAGCACGAGCAATAGACTTTTTTGAAGAGGCGATGTTGCCGCTCGAGTTTAGGATCGTGTTATAAGCAGAGTAAGCCAAGAATGGTAAGAGTTTACGCGCATTTGAACGTAATTAAGAAAAATTGTTGCAGGAAAAAAAAAACAGGTTGCCGCTGAAGCTATGGACGCATCTTCTTAGGATAACCTATTGAAGTTCAGGCTCGTTTGGTGAAAATAGAAACATAACACCAAGAAGCTGTGAATAGAAAAGACAGCAGCGTTATCATGCACTTCACAAGAAATCAAGAAATATGATCTTGGCGACCGTAATTTCATTTAATGCCAGCTTTATCTTGCAGTTATGAACTCTCCGTACAAATCGAAGTACATGAACTCTCCGTACAAAGCGAAGGCTCCGCCGAAGTAATCAAGGCACGTTTACAGCTCCCGGGGAAATAGCGTCGCGACAACCAACGTGATTAGCCGCGTGGGGCTATTGCCAGCGGCGGTACAGTATTGCAAACTAAGAATGCTCTTTCGCAAACACCCGGGAAAACAGCTGCGTTGTGTAACGGGCACTGTTGCAGAAAGCGTTGTCGGCACGCTTATCGGACTTCACGGTCTTTATGCACTAATGCTCCATTGCAATTATTATTACTTTCGATGAGCTCTCCCCCCCCCCCCCCCTTCCCCCCCCAGTGAGTCATAAGGCCGCACGAAAGCCTGCCGGGGTGATGAGCCGGACAGCTTGCACAACGAAGCTGCATTCATTCATTTGCAGTCATTACACAAGTGTTTTCAAGAGACAAGACGTTTTTGTTTGCAGGCGTTCTTCTAATGTGTTGTGCGTTCGTTTAACAGAGAAGCAATTTTAGTAGTTAGGAGGAGTGGCTTGTGAACTACAATGCCGATATTAATGTGGCACATATCTACTGGCTAGAAATCCTTTCCACGAGGATCCACTCAAATAGAGATTCTTCATGATCACTTGCAGGGGATTACATTTGGCTGCAAAAATTACTTATCAGGAAACCTTGATAGCAAGCGCACAATAATCAGAGACGCCAGTGACTGCGTTTTATTTACATTATATATGCACAAACCACGTGGGGAAATGTGCAGAGGTTGGACCGAGTGATGCTGGTATATTTTGTGCCATTGCCCGTTGGTAGCTACGCTAAACGTAAGCCAATAAACCCAGCCTTCAATATTGGCATCATCACAGAGGACCATCAGGCCATGGCAAAAGAAATAACGAAGGTATCTGCTCATAGTGGATATTCTGATCTGGAGCAGTGAGATATGCCAGTTTTCCTGCATGCGATTAAAAGTTGATCGAAGTGACATAAGGGCACATGTTTCTGGCCGCCTTTATGTAGTACTAACTACGTTCAAACACCATGAATTTCTTAGTATATTTGTTTATTTCGTCTACAATACCAAATATATTTTACTGGAAATGTTAATTCCTTTGAGTATTCAGCTTGCGGTGCTTGCCTTTATTCGTGCGATTGCACACAAAGACTTTGAGTTTAAGCTTGTTGGAATGCAAACTTGTTTACATGTTGTGCTGTTCTAAAAAATACTGGAGAGTGTGACAAGGAAGAGTTCCCGGGGGATACCGCACAGGTGTGGATTTGGGAGGGTCTGCTTGTAACGTCGTAAATTGTGCATGAAATTAATTTTACACTTTAGCACAATGGTCGTAAACTTCTATCACAGCGGAGCCAACCGTCTGTGAACAGTGCCAATTTACTTCATAACTAGACACTTCTGAAGGCTTGTCAATGCCAGCTGCACATTTGGAACCACTAGGTAGGTTGTCGTAACCAACAGCCACCAAGTACGCGTTCACGTTGAAGAATTTTTGTTAGCAACACTGTGTGGCTATTATGCTCCCTGTGCATGAAAGTTTAAGCCTTGTGCTCATTATACATCACACGTTATTTTCCGTGAAGAAGGTGTTTAATCATTTCGGCTTTTGTTTTCGAGTTATATCCTACTTACACTTGGAGAAACAAGCGATGTTTTTTGACAAATAATGTAACATCCTAGGTGTAATTGTAACAATTAGAAATAGCGAGCTGGCTTTGTTGTACTCATAAAAAATTCACATCACAAAAGTGATTTATTTTGTTTGTTGTTGCGAGAAAAAAATACAGCGTGAGTACGCTCTTCCGACCGTAAATCTCATTAGCTTAGCTATTAACTATGCCGGCTTTGTAGGGATAGCACGCTCTGGCAGGCTAAGGCCTTTATTATTCATTGTTTTTTGCCTCTCAAGCGTGACGTACTCATTAACGCTCCAACATTTTTTCTCTCGTAGTTGACGCTGGCCTGAGTGGCATTTGTCTTGCTTTTTGGCCAACAATGACCACATGTTAGGCTTTGGTAAGTAATCACCTAATCCGTTGGTTGCGCAGCTCAGTAGATGACGAAGGAAACACTCTGTTGGGAATGTCGCATGGTTTTTCCAGTGGATGTGGCGGAAAAGTTGGACACTTCTTTGCTTATAGCCTCAAAAAACGTATCAGCATTGCTTCGTGCATACTAGAGTGAGAAAATTAGACCCTAGAATACTTACACATGACACAGAAGCGGTCAAGACGTTATTTTATAACATTTTTTTAAACTAAGAAATGACGGAACTTAGTAGGGGAAAACACTATGTGATAGAGAGACCAGAAAATTGTCGCTGAAAATAATAGGCGCGAAGGAGATGTGAAACAAATTCGGTACGTGAGGTTTTGAAGCCCGTCGGTGGAGTTCTGCAGCATTGCTAAGTAATTTGGGGGGGAGGGGGGAGGAGGGCTCAGTAGCTGCTACTCACAATATTATGATACTTCGTAGGAAATGCGGCCCCCCTAGGGGGAGACATCCTATTAAAGTAAATAAGGGTATTCTCCAAAAACTGCCACCTAGTAGAGATTTTTTTTCATTTAGTGAGGACGCTAGCTTGTAAAACAGAAAGAAAAGATAAATGTGGTAATTATGTCTAGACCACTCGCGACCGTGAACTGAAGTTAAAGGCGCTGTTGTTCCAAGGAAGGTACGTGATAACTTGATGACTTTCATATGTTTTGCCTTAACCCCTCCAGTTTAAGTACAATGCACTAATAAACCAAAATTGAACGGTGGCATGGTCACGAAGTTCCGAGCGAGACAGCCGCCGAACTTCACCGCTATGCCGAGAGTGGGTGTCACCATCACATAATCAAAGTTTCTGAGGGTTTCGCCGTTGAGCGCTCCCACGCAGCAGCCAATAGAGCTTGTAGTACTTGTCTGCTTAAGTCCGTGTTTTTATTACGCACTCGTATTTCAAGTATCAGGAACCAGATCCTTGTCGTGCCATATCCTCTTTATCGCAGCACTCTAACACGATCGATGAGTATACACACTGTTTCGCACAATGGCGTTTTTAAATGTTACAGACCTGGTATGTTACTGGCGATGAGCGATACATATATTGGTGTGCGGTGTGGGGATATGAGGGCCCGGCACAGCACCGTATGCGGGGTAGCCCCTTTGCCATCGACACCAGCATTGTTGCACCGCACTGCGCGCTCCTTGTCGTAGCCTGCCAGCGCACCGCTTTTAAATAATCACATTTTCAACATAACCTGTAAGGGGAAAACTGGGAGAGGCAACTGCCTGCACATTTCGCAAGGCCACATCTGCCTGGAGCCTACACATCATCATCATCATCATCATCCTAACAATGACGTTAGCCTAATTTAAATTTAGATACATGGCCTCAAAATAACTCGGAAGGTTGTGTGACGAAGCACAGCTCCTGCGTCGGGCAAGATAATATTCAGTATTTTAAAATATTTTGTATTACTTATAAAACTAGTACACTTTGTAAAGAAGGCAAATGAATATATGGCCGCGGCTGTGAATAAGATTGAACGGGCAGAGTAGGGGCTAGTTGGTTGTGCATAGATGACACTTGCGATGCGCTGTTCGAACACAAAGAAAGATGAACAAAAAAACACACGTAGTACACAACACGAGCGCCTTGTGTTCTGTACTATGCGTTGCGCTGTGTACGACGTGTGCTTTTCTGCGACTTTCTCCGTGTTCGAAAAGCGCGTCTCAACTGTCAACCGTGGCTAAGAGCCACATGTCTGCAGTTCCAGAAGTCGTAATAGATATCTTGTTTGTTTCCCTCTTGGTATTTTTATTGTGTCATTCACTAAAGGTCAGTGGGAAACTGCTGTTTTTCTACCACTGCTATCTGAAGCGGTGTTATTAAAGAATGCCAAGGGCAGTAGAGAAACGTGCATTGTATGGCAGTCACGTCTTTCCGCTAACTTCACTGCGTTGACTGTACTCGCGAAGTGGCCTAAGCCTTGTTCGCTTTCAGCACTCGGCTTCTGGTAGCTGGCCAGAGGCACCCTTGTTTCGGGATAGCGTGAAGGCGACATTTACAGGCAGGGCGTATGCTCTTTTCCTGTTAAGCACGGTCGGGGACGCCGAGAACCTCACGTTTGAGCGCAGCGTACAGCGCCAGTGAATAGTGGATTCAAGGCACGTAACCCCTTCATTGCCCGAAATATCGGCGCGTGATCTAGATTGCCTGTGTTTTCCAATTACAGCCCCTGTCACTCGCTTTCAATGCTCATTCAGTGAGCAAAAATGGCAATTTATACCTTACCTTTTTTTTTCTCCTTTGCGCTAGTACTCCTCCTTAACAAGTTTCCGGTGCTTACTGTGAATACCCAGAACGTATGCATCTTTTCTTTCTGCATTGCTTTTTTGTCTGTCTGAGGATCTAGCCGAATGATAAAGCGACAGCAGTAACAGCTCGTTTCGCAGAAATTCCAGTGTCGGAATAAGTTTCGTTCGTTGTGAGCGAAAAATTGGCGTTGTCCGTGTGCGAAAATTTGAAATAGCTGCGAATAAATAAATAACAAAAATCTTCAGCTCGAGTGTAAAACAAACCAAGGAATTCTGCGTAGAAAAGAGGTGTTCCACCGCTGAGCAACGCCAAAGCTTAAAACTGTTTCGCAAAAAAAAAAAAAAACCTATACAAATGTCATGTAACGCGAGGAGTCTCCATAAATCATGTAATATTTCGTGGCAGAGCGTAATCGCACCAGGCGTCAAAACAAGTGAACTGTACCCGTGGTTGGGTTAAAGGCCCACCAAGTTCAAGGCGCACAGGCATAATTTATCATCATTATCGGCAACAGTGTCAACAATGTGGGCAGCTGCGCGGATGTCTTACGGACGCGTAGTGGGTATTTCGCCCATTCCCTGAAGGTAGTGCTATGGCGTAGTGGGACCTTCGCAACTGTATTTACGGTAGGGATTGTAGGGTAGTTCAAAACGGCCAATTTTACGCGTACAGACGATCCTTTCCTTAGCGGCATGGTGTCCACCGGAACGCGAAGCCAGACTAGCACTTGAAAAGGTGATGCTGACAGGGCTCGATTGCGCCATCGTGTTCTACTTTTCAAGGTGAAGTTCAAGGGTCCTCCAAGTTTTCCATCATATCTTCGATCAAAACACTTGAACTGACGCAAAACAGCGTGCATATTGCAGGGATCTATTCTGCACTTCATCCTCATCTGAGCAGCAATCGATCATCATCATCTGTTTGGCTGAGAATCATCATCGTGTTTGGGTGTGCGCTTCATCATCGGATCCGTGCATACTTTCACTAATAGCATACTTTCAGAAATGATCTGAAAGAACATGAAGCGTACGGGACATGTCTCTTTATGGATGTTTACCGTAGCCTACACGCAGATGACGGAAAATGTTGGTGGATACAGCCCTAGGTGTTAAATGGCGCCTACAGGCGTGAACTGGCACCTAGGCCTGTATCCGCCAACATTTTCCGTCATCTGCCCCTGTATTTGCCACCTTGGCATGTATCAGCCAACATAGCTTATGTTGAGTTGTCTATTTTCCCTTTCTTAACCCTTCGGCCTCCTTGCGGGATTTTGCACAACTCATTTGCATAGCTTATGTGTCGCATCATGCCTCTCGGTGCGATCAAACACTTAAGCTTGTGTAGATGGGTGTATACGTCCATCCACTCAAGTACGTGGATGTGAATATTTTTTGACGAAAGGACCAACAAAGCGAGGCTCCGAAATTCCGGCGAGGTAGAGAGAGAATAATGCGCGCGTAAGCAAACGCGGAAAGAAGTTTCGTGTCACGCTTCGCCTAAGCCGGAAAAGAGATCTCGCAGGAAAAGCACTGCCGACTAGGCGAAAGCGGGAAAGACAACTAACAACAAGCAACGACTCGCGCTATACTGGTGCAGTCATCGGATGCGTCCTTCACAGAACGGCACTGTGGTTCAGGAATGTTTTTTAAATGCGAATGCATTTCATAGTCGGGCTATGTCAGGCATCCCGCGTTGTCCGGCGGCGGCGTCCGCGGGGAGGAGGATAGGTTGAGGTGTCCGCGCGCCGGCAGGTGTTATCTCTCCGCTCTCACTCCCTTTCCCATAGCAACAGCTGCGGGCGCGCGCGCTTATCCTCGCCCCTAGCAAAGTGGAGAGGAGGAGCGCGCTCTGGCGCGTGAGGGCGCTCGCATCGCGGGAGCTCAGCGGAGCTCCCACGATAAAAAAAAACAAAAAAAAAAACAAAACAAAAAAAAAAACAGGCGCTGTGCCGTGCTCCCGACCGGGCTGCAGAAATTAGGCGCCTTTTCCTTCTTCGAACCCCAACCACCATATATAAATCGAGTGAAGCGCGCGCGAAATGCATTCGCATTTCCTCACGATTCCCTTCGGGGAGGTGGGGGGGGCATTTTTGCAGCATGGCGCAGCAGTGAGAATGTATTTGCACCGCTGCCTGTCTTTTTTTTTCTTTTTTTTTTGCTTGCATGATTGATGTTGCTCTGCAATACGTTCAATAAGGATTAGGAGCATCGAAGGTTGTCATGCTAAAAGGACACTCGTGCTGCCCTTAGCAGACTGTTGAGAAAAGACTCCAATGGCCCAATTGCATGCAGTATCGTAAAATCTGCCACAACAATTATTTCTCGCGGGGTGTCCCTCATTTTCCAGTGGATACCTTCGCATGTGGGTATTGCTGGGAATGAAAAGGCCAATCACCTCGCTTCAAGTTGTGCCCACTAGTGTGACTACCAAGAAATTTCATGCCTGTTTGACAACGCTCGTCTGCTGATCCGCCGACATCTTCTAAAGCAGCACCCCGACCAGCGTGTCACAAGCGGATTGGTTCCTGCCCTTATTCGTGGCCGTGGACTACCTCGTCGGGACAGAGCTCTCTTATACAACTGAAATACAAAAAGACGCGCACCATCAAGGAAGAAAATTAAAGGCAGAACAGAAAGGCCGTCACTCCCAACTAACTTTATTCTCAGAAAATCAGCGACATATATATCGCCTCACATGCTCGTCAGAAAACACGCGATAAGATTGGCGATGTGCGCGCATGGTTGCTACGTATATACATGTCGCTGATGTTCTGAGAATAAAGTTAGTTGCGAGTGACGCCCTTTCTGTTCTGTCTACCTATAGCATCACCTAACCAAAGTCTCGCAACGACCTAGCAGCAACCTAGAAAGAGCCTTCATTACCTAACGAAGGCCTAAAAACAATATAGATGCAACCAGATATTAGTCTTCAGAATAGTCCAGCTTCGCTGTTTCAAGGCTTGCGCGGCTTAAATGCTAAGGGGAAGCTTCGCCCGCTTTTTTTTCATTTTTTAAGATCGAGTATACTGTGCGAATTCTGTGTTCACAAGCGCCGTTAAAGTTTATACATATTTTGTAATCAAATTAATTAGCGCAATGCGTTTCTCTCACCATTTCGCTCAATTAAGAAACAGGCGTAAAGCGTATTTCCAATTTGGTACACTATACAAACAACGCACCTACGGCAGCAACAACACTTCCCCTGCTTCAGGAACCTCACCCGTATTATGCGCGTTGCTCAATAAAACAATAACGAATAAAGTAAGAAATAAACAGAACAACCAGCGCAGTGTCTCCCCAGCTTTGTAAACAGGTACGCTAATCTACCATTATTAAAACCAAAGTTATTACTTCATTGTGACTTGTAATTCGAACACTTCCCTTCGCAGAACAGTTTATACTAAGTCTTTACTGTGTCTTTTGTATTGATGAGGCAGCGCGGAGCCCACGCGCCCAGGCATATTTGCATATTTAGAAAGCGGCCGTGATTTTATGGCACAGCCCGGGCATAGCGGTGCTGTGATGCAGAAGGGAGCCGCTCTGGGGCCTAATTACCTTACCGCAGAAAAACAAACATCATGACTAGGTGGAGACGCTAACGTACGGCTAACCAGCCACCCCTGCTAACTTTTTCAGGAATCCTTTGTATGCGCTAGTGCAGTCACCGTTGGTGGCTTGAAGCTCTGGCGAGGCTGAAGTCACTGGCCATGTGACTGCGCCAAAACATGTCATCGTGATTTAGTAACTGTATGCTAATAACACAGAAGCCGCAGAAGCCGTAAGCTAACCACTACTAACCATAACATTACCTGGAGTTGCACGCGGTTATGCAGTCTGTTTATTCTCCGGGAATATTAGGCGCTCGTGGATCGAATGAGACATGGGTGAATAAAACGTAAAGCTGATGCGTTGGTGGAAGGTTCTGGCACTGTGCCCGCTGGGAGATCGGGTACACAATACTTTCATGTGGTGTTCGAGAATAGTCCTCGTTGTAACGCGAAGGCATGCTATGTGATGTTCCTTTTTTTATCTTTTTTCGTTGTTCGCTGGATTATAGAGTGACGTCGTCGGTGGTGCATGTGCACAGTCCGCGAAACCAAAGCTTGTTCTAGGTAGTGCGCCTGCAGAAATAAATAAACAAGGAAATGACATGAAGCAAATATAAATTATGGTGACTTCCCAAGCATAGCGTGCTTATTTTTGCGCATAATGAAAGAACAATGGGCGAATAAGCTTAATGGAGAAGCCCTTTACCAATAACGTTTCCTGTGCAAAATTCTGCTGATCTTTTTTACCTTACTTGTGTTTTTGAGTACTCTTTCAAGAAAAGCGCTTTCGTGATACATGCATTTTTCGTTAGTGTGTTGTATTTGCAATTGCTAAGAGAGGCTGTTCACGCAGTCGCTGATTTTACAGCGAAAGCTGTTGTGAGATCACAACAAGGGTCGTTTTTGCGCTGTAGTTGTCCGCCGCCGCCGCCGCCGGTGTCCGTAACCACTATCGCGCGAAATAAGAAAAAACTAAATAATACCTATGACATAATGGGAATCGAACCCGCGCCTTCCGCGTGGCAGCCCAGCACTCTACCACTGAGCTACGCCGACGCTTGAAACTGCGTTGCAAACT
Organism: Rhipicephalus appendiculatus; assembly: GCA_030522465.1. Classification (NCBI taxonomy): domain Eukaryota; kingdom Metazoa; phylum Arthropoda; class Arachnida; order Ixodida; family Ixodidae; genus Rhipicephalus; species Rhipicephalus appendiculatus. The sequence continues at coordinate 99,798 of JALIZH010013762.1, read as the reverse complement.
GATCCTATACGGGCTTCATGTCGGGTATGGAATCGCGTTACCATGTTTTGTAAAGCGTTTTAGAACAGTAAAGTAACAAGCAGGCGTCACACAATGCGAATTGCTTAACGAGTGAGTCGTTCAATGCTCCAACCCATTACAAAAGCCTCAGGCATAATTCTTCATCGTCGTCAGCCACAGCATCAACTATGGTTCAATAAAACTTGCTGCTGGGCGAGTTGGTTCATACTTGGAAGGAAAAAAATATTGATGCGCATACACAAAAAACAGACACGGACTCAGGAAACACGGACTAGCGCAAACTTTCAACTAACTTTATTTTTCGTCGTGTCAATATATACGCCACACATCACGTGATTACAACGCTAATCGCATTGTCACAGTCATATCACATCAACCCGCGCAAGAATCTCCTTTCACCGTGCAATAGCGAAACAGAAGACTGGCTAACACACGCGTCACCTCTAGTTGATATATGATATGCTTCCAACAGTTCCCGTGCACTACTATCGTGGCTTCGGCCCGAAATTCGGATCGCTCGGAAATTCGGTACGCACATGCAATGACGGACATGCACAGGCAAATGCGCATTCTCTTTATTAATTATGGTTAATTCGTGTTCCCTTGCACGAACGTTGACACACCTTCCGGTTTGCCCGACATAAGACTTGCCACAAGAAAGCGGAAGCTCATAGACGACGCCCACCACGCAGGCTACATAAGGCCTTTTTTTTTTTTTTCAGCCCCGCGCAAGCTGGCAAAGCTCTGCCCGAAAATTTCTTCGGCTAAGAAGACTCCTGGAGGGTGTGGCATGAAGCACGAAAGGCCTTATGTAGCCTGCGCGGTGGGCGTCGTCTATGAGCTTCCGCTTTCTTGTGGCAAGTCTTATGTCGGGCAAACCGGAAGGTGTGTCAACGTTCGTGCAAGGGAACACAAATTAACCATAATTAATAAAGAGAATGCGCATTTGCCTGCGCATGTCCGTCATTGCATGTGCGTACCGAATTTCCGAGCGATCCGAATTTTGGGCCGAAGCCACGATAGTAGTGCACGGGAACTGTTGGAAGCATATCATATATCAACTAGAGGTGACGCGTGTGTTAGCCAGTCTTCTGTTTCGCTATTGCACGGTGAAAGGAGATTCTTGCGCGGGTTGATGTGATATGACTGTGACAATGCGATTAGCGTTGTAATCACGTGATGTGTGGCGTATATATTGACACGACGAAAAATAAAGTTAGTTGAAAGTTTGCGCTAGTCCGTGTTTCCTGAGTCCGTGTCTGTTTTTTGTGTATGCGCATCAATATTTTTTCCTTCCAAGCATCAACAAAGTGCACATAATGCGTTACAAGTGTGCAGCGGGTACCATGCTTTCCCGAAGAATGACGAATAATGGCACAGTGGACGCTTCCCCACTACCCAAAAATTATGACGATTTATGGCGTAGTGGGTACTATGCATGTGTGCTTGCAGTAGTTGTGCCAAGAGTGTTTAAAAAAGGGCTCTGGAAAGGCCGCTCTTTCAGCTTTCGCTTTGACTGTTCTCCGCGTTCCGCGCAGGCCGGGCGGTTTTTTTTCTTTTTTTGCAGCGAAGGCTGTTATCAGGTCAAAACGACAGTGGCAGTGGGGTAGTTTGTCTGATCTTATTGACTGGAAACAAAAAATCAACCAAGGTTGTTGATACATGAAAACGTTAGCGTATAGTTTTTCTTTCAAAAATGTCTCAAAAAGAACTGGTTAAATTTGCCATATGTAACCTTTTTTTCGGCACACAATTAACTAGCCGGGCAATCATCATACAAACATGCAATGTAGTTGTCAGCTTCTTGTCAATTTTCTTCAAACGTAACAAATAATAATTGAATAGTGAATTGTTAATATAATATCAATTCCTATATTTTCCAATATTACATTTTAGTGGTGGCTGAGTCATTGTGGAATAATCGGAAATGACCACGCCGATGAAGCTGCACAATCGGCTCATTAACAAAAGCCTGCGTATGCCCATACCACTCTTGAGAACGAACACTGCGCGGCAACTGCAATCACCTGCTCACCGCATCACGCTTCTACAATGGAAGACGCAGGGTTTCTTCCAAGTCACGCTTCTATTCTATTGTACCCTAATTTGCAATTTATTTTGCCAATCGGACGCCCCCCAACGCAATACAGCATTGCTGTGTCGCGCGTGGTTCGTTGTGGCATATACTAATGACAATTCTTATCTCATCAGGAATGGCCAAGCAGTGCGGCGTACAACCTATGCGCTTGTGAAGAGACGCTTGAGCACTTTCTGTGCCACTGCCCATCGCACCAGAGTCAATGGCGTGGGCCTAGAAGCCAAACCCCGTCGTCTTGATGCAAAACTGCTATCAGAAAAGAAGACCCTGGGACCTTTGCCTAAGGTTTCGTGCATTCACGAGGCCCCGAAATCACTCTTCTTCCTTCTTAAAGACGACCAGAAAGTGTGAGTTCGTGTTGTGCTCTAACTGCTAATTGTTCTTAAACTTGTTCGTTCTTCTCTATCCTATCTCTTATTACCCGATTTATCCAGCCCGCATGTAGGGTAGCCACCTGAGCCAAAGCTTGGTTACCTCCCTGCCCTTCCTCTTCGTTTCTCTCTCTCTCTCTCTAGTATTGACCACGTTATTTGTATACTTCTAACTACTTATATATAAGCGCAACGCATAGCCCCATAATAACATAATTTGGTAGTATCATCTGAGGCCAAACAGTAATTAGCCTAATTAAAACAAATATATTTGTACATGTACGTGTGCCAACCAACAAAATTCTTGTGCTTCTGGGTAAACCGAAACGAATACGGTGGTACGCGAGAAATAGATTTCATGTCAGCCAATCTGCATGCTAACGCTTGAGTTCGAGCGAATGGTCCCGCATTAGGGTAAGGTGGGGCAAAATGAGACAAAAATTTGAAAATAGGGAATATTTATTTTTATTTCACTCTTTACCCTGAAACGACAATGCAGAAACTTTTTTTTGGGTACAAGGTATGTGCTACATAAATATGACCATGTTGCCACTGTTAAAAAGTTTATTTTAAAAAAGAAATAAAAAATGCAACAGATGTCTCATTTTGCCCCAACCTGCGGGGCAAAACGAGACAGTGTGAAAAAAATTTAACCCTTCAGTTTTTGCAGTAGAACCACTTGAAATTAAACTCCGTGGGCCCTCAAGCAGCCTTCATGACCCCAGTCGTTGCACTCCACGCATTGAATCCAGACAGAATCCGGTGCTGTTTTGCTCCAAAACTCCTTGCAGATCAAACACCACCAGTCTTTGTTTGTGCTATTGTTGTATTTTGTTGAAAGCTTGCACTTCATTGGATTATTCAACGATTGGACGCTAGATATAATCTGACGCATCTTCTTCGCCTCCTTTTGCCGTTTTGGTGAAGAACTGCACGGGCGTTTCGTGGCTTTCAGCTTCGTCAGCCGGGCTTCGTGAGGCGATGAATTTAAAACTGTGCTAGCTTCAAATTTTCTAGCACAAATTTGGTAATGAAGGAAAACTCGATGGCGAGACGTGTTTGTGAACGGCTTGACTTGGAGATTCCTCCAAATTTGCGTTCGCCTCTTGAGAGCATCCTTGGGAACTCGGAAAAATCTCGATGCAGCACGAATGGAGTGGGTGTCCTGAACAGCAGTCAGTGCTTTTTCACGTTGTTTTCCGCCCAGGAAGCTTTATATGATATTCTCTTGTGCTTCCGAACCTTCCTAAACAATAAAATATAATATATAATGAGTGTATGTAAATGGTTCACTCTCTAAGGCAATTCAATGCCTTTTTGTCGCGTTTTGCCCCCCCCTCACATGCCCAAATTTTAAAAAATCTCCGCTTTGGCCCCGCGCACCAAGTGAACTGAAATTTTGGTGGTATGTAGCTAGTAGTATATAGTAACAATATAAATACTTACGTTGTTGTACTGACGCCAGAGTAGCTTCATGCACGGATCCGAAAATGTGGCCGAGAAGAATTTCGCCCCTTTTTGACGGGTCACGAACACACTGACACCAGCAGCGTAATTTTTCCCACGCGAACGCTGTGAGCAATCATCAACTTTTACACATAAAAAGGTGGACAACTACCAGCACCTCTCGCTGAAATATAGGAACAAAGAAAAGTGCTTTCTGTATTAGCTATAGAGGTCGGCAAAGCCAAAATGTCGCGTTTTGCCCCGTGTCTCATTTTGCCCCGCCTTACCCTAATTAGGCACTTTGTATTCTCCGCCATGCTTGATACAATACTTCGCATCGCCCTGAGTCGGCGGAAACCTCGGCCAATCTGTGCCGTCTGAGCACATTTCACTCCACGCACTTGGCGAAACGATTTCAATGCTCAGATTTTCAGACACGGTTGAATGGAGACGCTTCCGTAAACACATCTCACCTTCAAGCTGAGTTACTCCGGTCTCGCTGAAAATTTGCTCCCATAGAAACCTATTCAACTTCACCTTAGGAGAGGCGAAATTAGGCTGAAAAGTTGGCTGAAATTAGTCTGAAATTAGTACCGAAAAGTTGCCCGGTCGTATAACGCCTACTCGCTCGTGCCCCTTATCGCTGCCAGCGCCTGCGACAGCTACGCACAAAATACGAGGCCGTAAACATAGAGCCATAGGTCTCTACCCTTCTCGATTACACCTCTTTACCCGCACTCTTAACCCTACTATGTAAATAAGAAGGTACCGCTATGTATATGAACAGCTATTCGGCCAGGCATACGTACGTAAGACGGCGCTTGAAAGATGGCCAAGCACTGTAGTCTTAAACCGGAAGCCGTTCTCAACTTCACCATTAGCGCTCGCTGTGTCTCCTCTATTCGCACTGGCGATCAGCTGAGGCGTGGCTTGGTGTTAAATTTGGATGCACTTTCGATCTTTGGGCGGCCCTAAAAAGGACAGTGTTTGTACGTTAGCAAACAGTATGGGGAAAACAATGTATCGAGTGTGGCTTGGGGTGCGTTAATTTGTCTTAACTCACTATACCTATCCGCCTCTCGCAGAAGTTTTACTTACCGCATGAATTCAAGCAATATATTGAGTTGTTATACAACGGTACCATAACAGGCATACACAGACATACTAACAAGTATGTTATGCTCAGGCCAAGAAGAAAACATTTCCTATAAAAGAGGGCTATGAAGATCCATTTTATTAAAAAAAATTATAAAAGCCAATTCACGACTATTTAGTTTATGTATCATTATGCCCAGCATGGCCACTTTTTCTGCAGCTGTCTCTTTTTCATGGAGAACACAGCTTCTGTATTTGTAGATGGAAGTGACGCGTGGGAGCTCACTAACAAAACAAAACGAGCAACTAACTGCACTTTTTTGTTCAAAGCTTTCGATGTGAACATTAGTATTAGGGCACTCAATAAAGAGAGGCCGGTATGGCTTGAAACCTTCAATCATTTAGTTTGGATTGCCATGAAGGAAAATAATACGGTAAGTGCAACATCATTATGACAAGGGCTCATGACACGGCAGTAGTTCTTATGAAAAAAGCTGTATGCTGTCTATTTGTATTCGGAACTAATATTAACTAGAAGGGAATGAGTCAGGTCCTTGTTTTACATTTAAATTGTATCAGTACGCACGATCCCCTTTCGCCTTCACAAACTAACGTTATTGCTTCATTATATTTATAACATTTTCCATCCCGGAAGCACTCAGCAAAGCACTTTTGAAGACCTTTAGCTGCACCACATTGAGTGTTCTTTGTATTACATCTAAAAATGATGGTGCTAACAGTGGGCCAAAAAAGAAAAAAAGAATAAACACAATGGCGTACCTTAAGAATTTTCTATTTCACAGGATCCCTCATACATCCGCATGGAGTCGATTGGGGCAGAAAAAGAAAATGCACACAGTTGCAATTTCCCTCCATTCCACTTTTAAAGTCAGCAAATGAGGAAGCTGCCAGCAATTATGCTGAAGCACTCTAGGCGATCAATGGCATAACATGAGAAAAGACTCTGAGCCGAATCATATTTACGTTTTCCTCGTGGTTTTCCTGTTTATAATTCTTTCTGCATAATCTTTTTGCTTTTTCTACATTATTCTCGTGGACTCTTTGTGGTCATTCTGTTCACCTCCGCCATAGCCGTGGACTTCCTGTCCGCGCAAGTCGCGGGAGCGAATGCCGTTCGCGGCGGCCGCATTTTTGATGGAGGCGAAGGTGTTTGAGGCCCGTGTACTTGAATTCAGGTGCACATTAAAGAAAACTATGTGGTCGACATTTCCGGAGCCCTCCACTTCGGCGTCTTTAATGATCATATCGTTGTTCTGGGACGTTAAACACCAGCAATTAATATTACTAATACTACTACTAGTACTATCTACCAGGGTGTCGGAACGAAATGTTTTTCGTTTCGGTATTAGTTTCGTTCCACCGCAAAAAGTTCCGTTCCGTTTCTGTTCAGAAACGAAAAAATAATGTTCCGTAACGGTTCGTAACGTTATTTATTTCTATGCAAAATTTTGAAGTTAGAGTAACAATAAAAAAAAGCACAAGCAAGAAAGTACAAAGCAAACTTTTCCACGAAGTGAATCATGACGAGTGGGCGAAGCACTGGGGATCGTTCTTACCCTAAATCACCCGCGACATTGCCCAGTCGCGCATGTAAATGAGTCACAACGCGTGTGTACAGTATATGCAATTTGTTTTCGCCGTTGAGCCACCGCTTCCCGCGTCCTCAACTCCGGGTTAGCAGCTTGTTGTCGGCGTTGCCGTTTTGTCTTTCGCGGGTGAGAGCGCTTTCACGATCGTTTTCATCCATGGCAGAAAGAGAATGTGTGGTCTGGAACGCGCTTATTCTTCATCGTAATCAGCGTCATCGTCATCGGTATGACGTATAGTGGGTACATTCCATGTGCTGTGTCGTGATGGCAGAAAGAAAATGTGTGGTCTGGAACGCGCTTATTCTTCATCGTCATCATCATGGCCTAGAGTGGTTACCTTGCATGTCGTGTGCCTTGATGGCAGCGTCATCGTCATCACACTAACGTGGCTACACCGTGGGACACCGGGGATGTGATGTACAAGCCCAGACCGAGCTTCGCCCCTAAAATATTGTATTTGTCGTACAGTTACTCACGCCCCCCTTTAGGAAGTGGGACAGGGGTAGAACACGTTCTTCCCACGTTCTTAAAGGGGTACTACTGACACAAAAGCTTTGGCCTCGCGATTTTTTTTTTTTGCTGCAATGTGTTGCTGAGGGCCTGTTAGTCATAACACGGCAGCTCGTTTGCTGCAGCGCGCGACAGATATTTAATTACAGGCTCCTCATTACCGACCAGTTTCAGTTTCGGTTTGAGAGAGCTCGAAAAACGACAAGCCGCCAGGTGCAAATATCACCACCTAGCGTGCGCAGCTCTCGTTCACGTCAGCACACAGAACTGTGACGCACTTCCGCACGGTCCGCATCAAGAAGTCCTTTCGAATAGGAAACGGGATAGCAGTGTCGCCAAACACAAAACTTTCAACGCGTGCGCCATGGCCTCGCACTCACGAACAGCCGCCGAGAAGTATAGACTGCTGGAACAAATGCGGCAAAAGAAAAATGGCGGCTATGACGTCATCATAACTTGTTGCAGCATGGTCACGTGAGGGAAGTAGGGGGTCACCAAGGGTCACCTCTGATGGTGTCAGTAGCGCGAGGGAGTCGATGGCTCACGCAAACTTCAAAATTAATTTAAAATACCTTCCAAGCTATATTCGCTGTTGATATTTTCAAGATGATATACACATGTTCACGGGAATCCAACCCGCAGGCTGTCTCGGCCGCGAAATTTTGTGTCAGTACCCCTTTAAGAGGAGCATAACTAACTATACCACGAATTCTTACAAAAGTGCAAACCAATGATCATATAAGTTATAGTAGACTTTCTGAAAAGGGTATTTTTTGAGTGGGCTCAATACTTTGCGTCAAGGCAATGAGCATGATCTCAGAAGCAGCCCATCATCGAGCGTAACTTTCATATGCGAGACCACTGTTCATATAAAACAAACTTCCGCGCCGAGAATGCCCCCCTCCGTGCTGGCATGTGCCACAGGCACAGGAAAGTCCGCATGAGTTAATACTAAGATCTCTAGTTACCACTGTTTTCGTTTTTTGCGCAATTTGAACACATCTTTACCTTGGAATTCGTGCCTGAGCGCGCTAGGGCTGTGCCCTGAGATATGCATTATTGCTCACGTTGCGTGAGCTCAATTGTTCCGGATTGCCAAGTTTCTGCGTGAACCGAAAAACGATAAAAAAAATTTTCGGTTTCACTCCGGAACGAAAAAATAGAAAACGTTTTCGTTACGTTTTCGTTCCGGTCAAAAATATCGTTTTTTTTCGTTTTTCGTTTTCGGTTTTCGTTCCGTTCCGATACACTGCTATCTACTACTACTATTATTATTATTATTATTATTATTATTATTATTATTTTTATATTTTTTATTTTTTTATTGACTTCATGTCATGACTTGTTAAGAAGTCTTTTATACAATAGGCAAATCAGCCTGGCTGGAACGATGTAAACATCTGAGCCTGCCATCGCCTACTGTTACAAGTCCTTTGCAGTAATGAGCAAACATGATTAAACAAACAAGTCCAAAACTCAGTTATTCGAATACCACCTAACAAATCATTCGAACTCAATAAACCATATGAACTGCTAACAATATGCATGACACGCTCTTTCACTCGCGCGCTCGCTCGCCCGGAGAGCGTAATAAAGTTTAGGTTCTCTTTTATGTTCACCCATCTGTAACTATATTTCTAGAGTCACCTACTTCCCTTTATTTCTACGCTGACGGTGTTCACCAACGAGGCCGATTACGCAGCCCCCTATGGGGTTGCGTAATCTACGCAATGAACAATTCAATTTCGACGGTCTCGAGGCACGTGTTTCCACTCCACACGTCCCGTATGAGTCACGTCGCCAGGAACAACAAAGCCATCGATTGACGACATACTGCTGCCTCCCAACGGTTACGAGAAAATGAAATCACAGAGAGTAGGCGGTCTTCGTGGTGACGACATCGTTGGTACGCTTGGCGCATTCGTATACGAAAGAAAAACAAAAAAAGCTAGCTAACTGCAGCCGAGTAATACAGTTTTCCCCGTAATGATTTCTTTCTATACGCAGTGCTCTGATTCCGCGCATTCGTTTTCGGAAGGGTGTTGGGTAAAACGGAGAAAAGAGATGAGAGGCGCAGGCTATGGGATGCAGCAACGCATTCCCTAGAGCGAATGCAATAGCACTCCTATTTTAGTGTGTATCTTATTGTGTATACTACAGGTACGAAGCGCCGAGCGATAACGGATTTACGGGTTCGTAACAGTGGCAACTGCGAGAAGGCGAGCATGTGTGCTCAACAACGTCCGCGCTCCAGAGTTTTATTGTGATTAAACGACCCCTGTCGTTTGCTCACGATCCCAGAGCGCTTAGAATAGCAGCGATCACGCCAGCGATCCTCGCAGTGCTTGCGCGTCAAACCACATTTCGCAAGCGCTTTGTCGCGCGTTCGCGAGAGCATCGCTTTGAAACGTTTTGATGAGATGTTTTGGTCGTTTCAAATGAGAGGTAGGAGCCTTTTATTTTTATTCACAGGATGCGTTTACTGCGCGAAAAACATTTCCCAGGCTTACATGTTCACTTTTTCTATGGCGTTACGCAAGCTGCATAGGGAGCTGCTCGTCTGCATAGGTGTAACTCAACAACCTACGATAATTGCCAGACCGCTTGAATTTCAGTATAATAAATCGAAGGATGATACATCGAACGTGACCATAGGATAATGATTGTGCGCACTGGCAAATAATAAAGACATGATATGGTCTGCAAGAAAGGTGAACTCTTGCGCAAAGAAGACCACCCCAACATCCCCGCAGGGAGTGTTGATCTCCACTGAACCGCAAAGCAAGGGTCGAAATCGAGAATCAGTGTTCTGTTGAATGACAACCGTTCTTGCTTATCTCTTTGCTCTGTATTTTTTGTATACATGTCTTTCTTTGTTTGTGTTCACAGCTTCTCTTCATTGTTGTAGAGCCACTCACTAACTACGTTGTTCATGGCGTTTAGATGAACCGTGAGATGGCCTAAAAAAAGGGCTCTCTTTTGCAGTGCCAATGGCTTAAGCAAGCTGTTATATTATGAAGAAAAATGCACACGCCTTTTGTTCTCGTTATTTTACGAGGGTAATTCAAAAAGTAAAGGGACGTTCGCTAATATGTAAATATTTATGCGTCAGAAGAAAGGTTTTATTTGCGCAGCGCCATTTGTTCATTCTTCAGCAAAGGGCTGAAAGGGATTGTTCTGGCTCAATAGTCATCCGCTTCACGGGCCAACGGAGATGACATTGTGCGCGAGAATCGTTGGTACCGCCAGTTCGGAAGTAAGAGCTGTAATTCGATTTTTTTTTAGGCAAAAACGTCATCCGCTTTACAAATTCATGGGGTGTTGTACCTACGTTATGGACCTGCAGCGATGAATGAAGGAAAGGTCAGCAAATGTTGCCGATACTTCACAAATGGCCGCATGATTTGCACGACGAAGAGCGGAGGGGCCGGCTCAGCATGAACACCACTGAAACTGTCCGACAAATGGAGCGAGAATTGCGATTACATCGACAACTGTTACATCGACAACGTCCTGATCGACAACTGAGAGTTCGTAGTCTTTTGGATAGATTTCCTTTTGTTGACCACTCTACAATTTACATGAAGGTAAGAGAAAAGCTCGAAATACACATTGAGTGTGCAAGCTGGGATACCAAAAATGCTTACCGACCAACTCAAACAGCAATAAATTCCCAGGCGGTGAACTTCTACGTAAAAGGGATTAAATAAACCGGTGGAGCGATACCAAAAGTGCTTAGAAGTTCACGGTGATTATGTAGAAAAGTGAACTAGGGTCGTACTAAACTGAACCCGCCAATACAACTTTTTACTAACGAATATTTATTTTTGGGGACCAAACTGCCCTTACTTTTTACAGCGAAAGCTGTTATGAGATCACAAGAAGGGCTGATTCTAGCGCCGTAGTTGTCCGACGCCGCCACCGCCACCCGTGTCCGTAACCACTATCGTGCGAAATAAGAAAAGAAATAAATAAGAAATACCGGGGACAGAATGGGTATCGAACCGGGACCGCCTGAGTGGCAGCCCAGTACTCTACCACTAAGCTACGCCAGTGCTTGAAACGGCGTTGCAAACTACTCTATACAGGCTTCATGTCGGGTAAGGAATCGTGTTAACATGTGTAATAAAGCATTTTAGAACTGTAACAAAACAACCAGGCGTCACACAATGCGACTTGCGTAACGAGTGGATCATTAAATGATCCAACCCTTTACAAAAGCCTCAGCTGAAATTCTTCATCGTCGTCAGCCACAGCATCGATTCAAGTGCACATAATGTCTTACAAGTGCGTAGCGGGCACCACGTTTTTCCGAAGAATGACGAATACTGGCATAGTGGACGCTTCTCCACTACGCAAAAATTATGATGATTTATGGCGTAGTGGGTACCATTTTAGTTTGCTTGTAGTAGTTCCCCAAGAGTGTTTAATAAAGGCTCTTTTTAAAAAAGGCTCTAGAAAGGCCACTCTTCCAGCTTTCGCTGTGACTGTGCTGTGAGTTCCGCGCAGGCCTGCCGGTTTTTTAATGGCCCCCCGTAGTTTTACTTGTCGAAATTCACAGAATCGTGACATTAGACCACGCTGAAAGCGTCTGGGCTTTAGACGGCGATGGAACTACAACACATTGGAATAATTGTACTGCATTATTTTTATCATAATATTCAGCAACATAAAGCGAAAGCTGTATATGGCTATAGGCGAAACGAAACCCCGTTTGCCACAAGTTTCGATAACTGTCTCCGTTGACTGCGCCGTCAGTTACGTCGTTCTCTACGTCACATCCAAAAGCGCGCGCCGTTTGGCAGCGCCGTTAGTGACGCCTTTCTCTGCGTCATACCGAAGCACGCGTGCCATTGGCTGCGCCGTCAGTGACATTGTTCATCCCTTCGCAGCCGTGCCGCCGGGCCCGTTCGCAACAGTTTCAACTAACAACTTCCACGTGGGGAGGGCACGGATTGTACGAAAGCCCAAACAGCAAACAACTTTCCAAGAACAGCGCCGACAGCTGATCCGTTAGAGAATTCAGGTTCGCCGGGCCGATGCAGCAGACCGAGCACAAGAATAGGCCCGGGTGGCGAAGTGCAAGCACCAGCTATGCACCGAGGATCCGGCAGTCTTCCGAGCCGAATGCAAGCGACAACGATGAGCCGAGGAAGTGGCGTTGCGGGCACAGCATGCAGCGTCAACGTGGCAATGGCGGGAACGCGTTCACCGGGGCCAAACGCCGCTTTCGGCGGCAGTTTCCCGAGAGACACTTTAGCTTCGGCTGCGACGTCTGCAACCGCTTGTGGCCGCACGTTTCAGCTTCGCTGGTTAACCATATGTACGGAGTTCTTCGGCGGTGGTTTCTTTGTTTTGTTTTTTCTTAGTATGGTTTTCGTGGACCCCTTAGAAGGGCGTCGCAGAGCTATTGGGGTCGGCAGGCCTGAATTTGAGAGCCGCTGGTTTAGACTTTTAACACCGTTGAGTGTCATACGAATGTTTGTGGTGGTCGATGTTGACATCCTTTCGTCAAGCTCAAAGACATTATGAAACGAAGCGGCTCCTCGCCATGCTCATATACGGCGGGATAAAGCGTCCGGGACATTCGTACTTTTTGTTTTCTCTTTTTTTGTTGCAAAAGCCCGTGGCTGCACGTGTACTAGCTCCAACGCGGACGAAACTGTCGATACAGCGTTCCCGTTTGTACCCATCTGTTACAGAGCGACGCACCAGGCCAAGTGTGTACACTGAACCAGGCCGCATATTTTTTTTCTTTTTATCAAGATCGCATCTTTACTGCACAACGTCGATGATACATTTCTCATCGGGCTTTAGGAAAGAAAGAAGTTTCAAGCGTAAATTTTGGCCGCCTTTTATTTCTTTGAAGTGAAAGACATGCATCGTGATTGAAGTTTCACACAGCGCCTATTGCGGTTCATTTCTTCGGAGCGTTCCTAACTTCAATACCTCGAAATCAGGCACAGGGTCTCTGTAGCCTCAAGGGAGGCTCTCATAAATTGGAAGTGAGAGCCACTGCTCGGTAGCTTTGGCTCCAACTGCAATGCATGATGGCGTTCAGGGTATATCTTGTAGTCTGCATCGTGCCTATGAATAAGGCAAAAAAATCACAGCATATCCACGAAGTGAATGATGGTGAGTGGGCGAAGCTCGGAGGGATCATTGGGGTAACCGTGAATCCCCCCGTACATTTCCCACTCGATCATGCAAAGACATGACAACACATGTCACGCCTTTGCATGATCCTGGGTGTTCGATCGTGAGCTGGGCACGAGCGTCGCCGACTTGTGTTCCGGGCGCTCCCAGCCTCAGCGACAACGCCAGTTCGCGTTCCACGACAAAGGAAGACGATGCCACCTACTCAGACGCCGACGACCACATCAGTGCTCGACGCAACGCCTCGCCTTCACATGCATCGCCACAGAACGCTGCTGTGAGTTGTGAAAGCCACGCGTCATCGGCTATGGGTTGTGCCGCCGTGAGTACCGGAGCCGCCGCATGCTCCGTAGATACCGGCTGCCCTGGTTTCGCGACTCCGAGCGAAAGAGAAAGCGCGCCAAGAGCGAGCCCCTTTTCTTATTATAACAGTGCCATCTATCATCTTTAATCATCAACGTACACGAAAAACCACTAACGCCATCTAGCGATATTATTTCCAAGGACATATCATAAATTCATAATCTAGAGGTGGCTACATACATACGACTACAGAGGAGGGAACGACCCACACCCTGAGGAGCTTCGCCCCTAAAAGTTAAAGAAATCAGCGGTTAAATGTCTGCTTATCACGAAAGGACCCACGCTTCTCGTCAAGTCTGATCCCCATGTGTAATCACGCGGTGTGATTAGAAGAACAAATAAGAGTTTAAGGTTAATGGAAAGGAAATCAACGTACACTCTAGTTAATGATGAGGGAATGTACTACCATAAATCGAATTTAGTGAACTAACTGCGGTTGAATCATATTAAAGCCCCTAAATTAAATGAATGAATCGCGCACGACGCACGCCGCGATTCAAGCGCGTATAACGGCACTGCGACGAAACCGAATGTTGACCCAAGGAGTTCACCAGGTCACACGAAAGTCGACGAGTGAGTGCCGCTAACAGGAACGCAAGTCAGTGATTACCATCGCCAACAGATTTTCCTTAAACATATGTCGCACTCTTTTTTATTACATAAGGAAGTTATTGCGGTGCCAGCTATGAATTTGCAGGATGTAGTGACGTATTCCTAAAGCCCTCCGCCTGGAATTTGAAACCTTAGGCCTCCGCCTGATCACTTGCGAAAGTTTTCCAGACCCAACGTGGTTTCCCACTGCCTTCAGGATGGGAGGCATTTCGTGCTTTCTGCGCCTCACCTGCTTTTTATTGTTTAGAAATGATATGGACAGCCTCGGCGGGTTTTTACCGTCGCCGTCGCCGTCATGTCCCGTATAAAGTCCAAGTTGATAAGATCACGCAGCGCATTGTACGTTCTACCCGCGGGTAATTGCGCGCGAGCGGGGGCGACGAACGCGGCTGAAGCGGAGATCAAACGACCCGGCCCATCTCCGTCACTCCGAGACGCGAGGGGGCGGGGGTTCCCTCGAGCAGAAACTGCGGCCTTTGATTTTACGACCACGGTTGTTGCTCGCGTGTGCATTATCTGGCTATCTGGGCAGCCGTCAGCGGGCGCTCATATATCCTTCTACGTGCTGCGCTCTCAACGCGAAGAGACGGTGCGAAAAATGGGCCTTGAGCGGCCGTATTCTCTTACACCAGCATTTTGTACAATTGCGTGAGATCGGATCCAAAAGAGTTGGCTGCCAGCGTCACTTCGTATAACATTACGATTTGTTGCTATCGCATTCATTGCTTCACCCTTGCGGTGAAACTGACTTTTTCTTTTTCTTTTGCTTCCCTGATCAGCCTAACATTACGTGGCGTTATATTTACGTCACAAAACTTGGCGATCTGAGACTTCATAATGACGTCATGTGGTGACGTCATCACGTTATGATATTTTGCCTCAATAGTGTTGACACCGACGCTGCAGAATGATGGTAAACGCCGACGGTCAATTTTCGTATTTGAAGGGGCATCCAGGGTTTTCGTCATATAATTGCTGAGGAAAGCTCTCGCCTGGCGCTGAGTCATTTCTGTTGTGTCTTAAGTTATCCAAATAGCACGTCCATGGAATCGGAGTTGGTGGTATTCAAACTGTTCGCAAATTTTTCCCTGCCTGTAAAACAACATCAACAAGAGATTGACTGAGGGATTACTTTCAGCGAAATTATTTTTTTGACAAAAAAGACGCATTGCGCATTCTGGGGGCCAGTCGTCCGCCTCGGCGGTACAGCGGCTATGGTGCTCGGCTACTCACCAGTGTTCCGGAATGGGCGCCTCCATTCCATTCCAATTCCATTCCAGGGAATTAGAACGTGCCGCAATTCCATTCCTTTTAATTCCTCGGAATGAAAAAACTTAGCCCAATCCCATTCCCGGAATGGCCGGGTAGTTCAATTCCATTCCTGTAATTCCTCAACCTAGAAATGCATCTTGATACTTTTATCGAGTTAATATACTGAACGCCCCATAAAGCTGATGTCATCAGATGCATTAAGAACTGCTAAAGTACGTAAAACACGTTACTAAGGTCGAGGGATAGTGCAAGCTTGGTGACATATCTCGTGCAGTACAACCACCCTATTAATTCCCATAGGGGCAGTTCTCCCGCTACATATAGTATTTGCGTGGTCAGCATGTTTAAACGAATGGCGATGTTTTAATTTTGTTTATGCTTAAATGTGTTAATGCTAAAATGATGACATAGCGTATCTTTATGCTGACAAAATTAGTGTTCAAGAAGACTAAGCAGTTTTGCCACGCGTCTGGAGCTATCGTGAATATGGGGAAAACTAAGATTTGATTAATGGGAAACAAAAAATTACACCATCTCCCGCTAAAGGGAACCATGTGTAGATGTGAAGCAGCGGGCGCTAACGCTTACACTGGCGGCGGCGTTGACGCTGGCGCTCATCGCAGCGTTGCGCAGGAGAGAAAACTGGGGAGGCGCAAATCAGGCAGTGATGGAGCAGTGTTTCCTACTGGAACATGCCAATCGCTGCTAATGGGCAATGAGAGACAGAAGGCTACGACTGGACACAGAGACCCGCACTCCGCTTTTAGTTAACGCGCACGCCGCGAATTTTTATTGTTCAACAACGCACAGGAGAAGACTCCCACCGGCACCACCTTGGAGGTCAAGATCCATTGCCATATATACGGGGTAGCCAGTGAACGGTTGTGCAGCGCGAGCAGTCGGTTTTTTCAACCAAGAAACTCGCTAGCAGACGCTGCCTGCGTCGGCGTCGCGAGGCGAGAGAGGGGGGAGCGTAGGAGAGGAGAGAGAGGGGGTGACACGCATGCGCAGTGGGAGTGTGAACGCCGTGGGCAGGGATGCGTAGAGGAGAGAGGGGGGAGCGTAGGAGAGGAGAGAGAGGGGGGGGACGCGCATGCGCAGTCGGAGTGTAGACGCCGCGGCCAGGTATGCCTAGGGGAGAGAGGGGGGGAGTGTAAGAGGGGAGAGAGGAGGGGAGGCGCATGCGCAGTGAGGGGTGTGGTTGCCGCGGGGAGGGATGCCTTTTTTATGCCGCGGGGAGAGGATGTTTTTTATCTTTATTTCTTTAAAGGGTTTGCGCATGCGCAGTAAGGGTGGGCACGCGGCACACCACCACCGCCACCACCACCACCGGATTAAGCTTCGCCATAAGATGCTTCACATCTAAAACCGTCTAGATCTACTGGTATTAGTTGGAACAGTGCACCGCTTGGGCACCTTGTGCATTTGCATCGAATACGGAACACTGGGCCGCACTGCTCGTCAGCACTCACGCTTGCCAAGCGCTCCTCGCAAGCATGGACGGTGAGAGGAGAACTTTCTCTGTTCGCCTGTGCGCAGCTATGCAATCTCAGATGTACAACTTAGAGAAGCGCTTTTTCGAATATGTGTCCGAGTCGCCGACGACGACAGAAGGAAAAATGAAAAAGTGAAAGGTGGCGAGACAGCAGGCGGCTGGAGCGCCGCGGCCGTAGTTCCGCACGACGGACACCAGCGGCATAGAACCGCGGTTATGCGAAGAATTGAGACAAACTTCGGAGCAACGCAGTCTATATAAGGACATAATTGCAGTAGGCGCGTTGCTTATAAATGGGCCGTTCTTGTAATCAGCCAAGCCGTTTTAAAAATACTGCGTTATTGTTAAATTCGAGGCTTTCACTTACTAATGTTTGAAGTTTGAAAAACAGCGCGCAGACGAAAAGGTGTTCTATTTTCGGAAAAAGACGTAATTCCATTCCCAATCCATTCCGTGCAAAAGGAGCTTAATTCCAATCCCATTCCATTCATCCAAGCATAGTCCCCATTCCACTCCCATTCCATTCCGGGGTCGCAAAAATGTGGAATGAATCCGGAGTCATTCCAATTCCGGAGTGGGAACTCCGCAACACTGCTACTCACCCGAGTCACGGGCTCGATTGCTGCCGCGGCGATCGCATTTCGATGGAGGCGAAATGATAGAGGCCCGTATGCTGTGTGATGTCAGTGCACGTTAGAGAAACCAAGGCGCTCGAAATTTCTGGAGCCCTCCACTGCGGTGTGCCTAAAAGAAATGACTGAGAAGAAAGCTGGCCTTCACCGTTGTCCTTGTGTTTGTTTGCGCTCAAGCTGAAAATAGCCAGTTTGTGATTTGACCGCTTCGCAGTTACAAAGCTCTATACTCGCGGACAATTTTTCTTGGCAATGAACCGAAGGATACAGAGCCAAATCGCCCGTATCCCACTGCTAATTAAGGTAGTCCCGCAAATACGTCTGTATTTTCTACGTAAGATATAAAATACTTCATTTTTTACATGTAACTCTTTGATACGCAACGCACTGCAGTGAGATATTCGTGCTTGTTTTACTTTATAGGTTGTCACTTTGCGTTTTTGAACGCGTGAGAAAGTCGCGCTTTTTGCCAGTGCCTCAAACGCTGAGCGGCGTCTGCGTCGAAATGTAACGCTGATTGCGCGCAGCAATCACTTTCCACAGCGGTACGAGACGTGTTCAAAACCGGACTGCTTCGCGTAGGAGTACATGCGCAGATGCTCCGCCCCCCTAGCTTTCCCTTCATTGCCTAGAAACGTTGTCCGCGAGACCAACCTTGTACCTATACTACGCATGTCCTTTACGTCTTTACGTCATTTCTACCAGTCGTTTTTTCTTTCATATTTCAACCATTCCTGAAGGGTTCACAAGGTGAGTTGTCCGTACGCAGCACACATATTTTACGTTGTTGACTGTATACGGCGCAAGGTTTGAAACATTTTGACGTTGTTCGCAGTTGAGCGCGTGCTTGATCATTTAGAAAGAATTAAAGCGAGTTCCACAACTGTGAAATCTGAGTACACAGTGGACCTGTAAGCAAGCACCACCACCTGGAAAACGGAGACTGAGTTCTTTCTTAATCTTTGACCTTATTCTTCTTCCTTCTTTCTGTCGCCTTTGTTCACCTCTTTCTATATTGCACTCTCTTCTCACTTCGCTCCTCCTAAATCTCACGTCTCTTTCCCATCCCTTGCTATGCTAAAATGTGCATGGCTATGCCATGGTTTACCCTAATGCACCTTGATCTCGGTACATTACCGCTACTCCTTGAACTCGCCTCCGCCGCACGACCTCCTCTCATACTCTATTCAAGTAATGAGCCACCTAGAGCAAAAAAATCCACGCATATCCAAGAAGTGAATGATGTCGAGTGGGCGAAGCACGGGGATCGTTCGCTAACTGTGAATCGATTCACATACACACATACCTTTCGACTATATAAACCATTTTCTAACCACCATGACAGCGGACAGTAAGCGTCGACGACAAAGCTAAGTCCTAAGGTCCATAATGTCTACGTTGCAATGGCCGACTATACCTCGCGACAACTTTCTGTGGCAGCACAGCCAAAGCTACGAAGCCGAATCACGCACTTTTTTACTACGCGTCTGCATGTAGTCCGCGAACGCTAACTTTTATATACCACGTAGCATAAAAGGAGATATAAAAACAAAAGATGTAGTTATTATGCTCAAGATCCTTCGCATTGTTATCAAGAAAACTTAATCCGTGCGGGAGTTTCGTTTTTTGCTGTTTCTAGATTCCTGGTTTTCTGGTGTCATTTCACCTTTTTCCTGCCCCAGTAAACCACGATGGCGTCGTTCGGTTGCAGCAAGTTAACACCGTGGCTTGTGAGCGAGGATGAGTGCGCGTTCGCTAGGTGATCTGTATTCATCGAGCAGAAGCGGAAGAAGACAGCTGTGCGTCGTCAAATATATTGTTCCCCGCATATGCTACCACGGAGGAAGATGTTGTGTGTGTGTGATACCGTCAGCGCAAGTGGGTCTTTCATCGCGATAGCCGCCTTGAAAGTGACACCGGCGACCTGTCAATCTTCGGCAAGACCAGCTGCTTGAAAGCAATATCCCGATTGGAAACTGTACGTAAAAACAATGACCCTTTTCATAAATTGCGTTCCATACGTGGTCGGTATGTTGGTTGCCTGATAACGCTAAAGATCGCGTTAACACTGTACCCGTCGGCGTCTACGGCGGGAGCGGTTCTTGGCGCTCTGACATGACAGCGATATACGAGGATAAAATCACCAGTGAAAAGTTTCGCCTGGGCAACAGACGCGTTCATGTCTATTATGCGGCTAACTGCCAAAACAGCGTTCTTGGCTGAGTAAGGAGTGCGTATCACCCGCTTGGATTTACAACGGCCGTGGATTTACGAACGTGAGACGCCCGCCTGTGACCAGTCGTGGCCAAGATATCTGCGACCCTTCGATGACTTCGCGCCCACAAACAAATTAACGTGAGCGTCTCCAGAAAGCTGTTGCGTCGCCAAAAGAAGGAAAACGATGATGCCGACCCTGCATTCACCGAAATTTAGGACATGGTTTCTTGCCATTGCGTTGAATTTCCTATCACACAGTTCCTGCTCGGCCATGTGCCTCCCCCCCCCCCCTTTTTTTTTTTCAAAAATAAATCTGACCACTTCAATAAAGCTGCTTCCTGTGTTCCTTAGCAATAAAGAATATTTTATTGCTTTGAAAAAAAAATGCAAGCAACCAAATGCAAGCATTACTGTATGGTGCTCACTGCACACATGGGCTTGAACTGCTGGCAGATTAGCTATGCTCGAATTCGCAGAAGAACACAGCAATGATTCCACGTATTTTTCCTTCACTGCTGCGTTCATAAGTATCTCAAGGCTTGTCATAGCTTTCGATTAAAGCTACATATAACCTATTTTTTCATACACTATTTCAAAAATAACTCATAAACCTTGGATGTTCGTGTGAAAACGTAATTGTTGGATGCGCTTCCGAAACCGAAACCGAAATCGCTGGCAAACGGACTACTTGGCGTAGTAACACATGTGCAGAAGCTCCGCCCACGTAGCTTTGGCTCTGCTGCCACAGAAAGTTGTCGCGAGGTATAGTATAAAAGGTTTGTGCTTCTTGGTGTTTTATATTGTTTTGTCACAATTATGATTGATATTAGTGTATTTTTAGAACATCGTTAAACCTTTTTTTTTGTCATATGCTTCGATTGATGGGTGCTTAAATGTCGGTGCTTTTAGGATTTTGTGGCATTTTATTTTGTCTTGTTAACCTTTTGTTCGGTCATATGCTTTGATTGATGGGCGCTTAAATGTCGATGTTTGTACGGCGTTGTGGCCTTTTATTTTGTTCTGGTTAACAGACTTTTATTATGCTGACATATACTTGATTGACGTACACATAAAGTCGGTTTTTTACACAGATGTTTTCGTTTTTCGTGGTGCAGGTCAGTTTCGGTTTCGGTTTTGTGTAGCGTGACGGACGCCGACAAGGCTAGACCCTAAGAAGCTTCGCCCCTAAAACAGGCCATATCATTATACACGTGCAGTGGTTAAGCACTCTCGCCGTGCGGCTTTCGTAGCGCAGCGGACTAATGCGGTGTGCGTGATTCGGTGGTATAGTATACGGCCTGGGTTCCAATCGCACGTTTGCGTAAATATTTTATTGCGATAGAAATTATATGGACACTCTCGGCTGATTTTCGCCGTCGCCGTCTGTCGACGCCGTCATTCCAGACCACCTAACGGGGGGTTCGAACCAGCGATCCCTCGCTCCGCAGCCTGCTAGCCAACACAGCCACACGCCATGCTCGTGCCAGCGATATAACGGCGAGCTATTCATGTGCACCATTTGCCACTCGCGGTACGCAAATCTCGGAACAGCTTGAGCGTGTTTTCTATCACGCAACGCTTTTACAGTTTCTTTCAAATTGAAAACTGCCCTTTAGATGCGCACGAAAACGTGGCTCCCTTCTGTACCACTCATGATGTAGAATGAAACAAAAGAACACCGGGCACGCGTCGGACGCCAGCGCGTGGCAGGAGACGCACAGGGGTCATTCCACGTGCCGCAGTGTAAAAGAAAAAGAAGTATCAAACAGCGTCGAAAAGTCATATAATCATATAATCAATCCTTGGCCAATCCCCCCTGAGTGGGTATGAGACATCTCAGAGGCAACAGCAACAACAGTGCCGGCTTCTGCATTGCGGACACTCGCAGCGCGTGGCTCAAATACAAATACGTAACAACTGCGACAGTTGTTAGTTCACGCTTGTCCTGTGCATACCTATGCGTCCTTTTCGAGCGTCCTTCTTTGTGCTGCGGCGGCGCGCTGCAAGTATCGAGCTGCTTGTCGTTCTTCGTGTGACAAACTAATTTCTTGCTATCGCATTCTTTGCTTCGCCCTAGTGGCGAAACTGACTTTTTTCAAATAGTTTTTTATTAGATTGCTCCAAATTAACGTTACTCTTCCGAACAAGCGGTAACTATTTTTAAAATGGATTCACGTTTGTGCCAGCAGCGGGTGCGCTAGCGAGCACCATAACCACTAGACCACTGTGGTAGATATAGTAAAACAGAGAAATTCACTAGGTGACACGAACGCCGCCATGAGAAGGCCATGACCATACACGTAGGTCACGGATTAAGGTTGCCTCCCGTATACATATTGTTAGAGTCAGGAAGCGTTGTTTGAGAACGCTCAGCGACGGAGCACTAGATGGGGTACGGCTACAGAAAACAGCAACAAAGTTCTTGTCGTCGCCTTCTCCCACAGCTCCTCTTACTCCCTCCAGAGGCGCCGTAACACTTCTCCTCGCGCAGACGAAGCTCGCCGGGCCAGTCAGGTGTGATCTTGTTGTGTACACGGCTTTAGCCGGGCAACGTGCGTAACTTGAGTTCTTGCAGAACGTCGGCCGCTGACTGTGATGCGCGCCTTCGTGTAGTTTACCTTCATTCAAATGGTCGATGATGATAAACGGGCCAGCATAGCATGCCAAGAACTTGGTGCATAGACCGCGCTTCCGTACTGGGGTACACAACTACACAAAGTCACCAGGGCTACATAGCTCACAGGACGGTGCTTACCGTCGTATCGGGTCTTTGACGTGGTCTGAGAAGCTAGCGTGCGAAGTCGTGCTAGCCGACGAGCTTCCTCAGCACGACAGAGAGTATCAGCTACTGGTAAGTTGTCAGCGGTCGTCAAAGGGAGGATAGTGCCCAAAGTGTGACGAGGTGGGCGTAATGTTTTGTTCCAAAGTTTCCCGTTTATGTTTGTTTGATAAGTTTTTTTTACCATTGCCGTAATCTACGCGTTGAAATCATATCTCTTCCATCTTTCATCTCACCCAGGCTAGATAATTCCCACAAGTTAGGCGTAACTTCATTTGAGACAAAATCTTCTTCACAGTCCTTCACTCCCCGCATATCAGTAGACTGGAACCACCTCCCCGGATTGACAGCCGACATTGAGGACAACGCTTGTTTCCGAAATAACTGATGTTGAATTCCAATGGCAGATCCAGATCAACTTTTTCTGCTCTGAGTGGAGCAATCACATTCCAATGGCAGATTGGGAGCGTGAATTGTGTGTTCCAATGGCAGATTGAGAGCAACCGCAGATAACGGATTGCTCCGTGGAGCAAGAATTCTTGCTCCGCCGAAATCGGCGGATTTCGCCGGAAGTTCGTGTGACGTATTCTGTGCGCCCGCATTTCATCCAGTCAGGCCGGATGTTTACAGTCGCGGGCAGCATAGACGACCAGTAAAACACTCCGCCCCTTTCCTCCTCGCGCCCTCTCACGTCCCCTCGCAAGCTTTCGATGTACCGACTGCTCCCGTCGAGGCGCATGCGTTCCAATCGCAGATTTAACGAGAGCAATCCCGCTCGGATCTGAGCGCTCCCTTCGAGATCCGGCCGGGCGCTCGCGATCTGCCATTGGAATTCAACATGAGCCAACATTGTATACCAAGGCTAGAAAAAAATGTGTTCATCTTTTTCTGTACTACCATCGTATTTTTTTTTTCGTAAATAGTTACCGCATTACATAGAATTGTATAGACGTGGAACATAACGCTTGTATTTTGAATTTTATTTCTTTTTTTCCTGTAATACATTATGACCACTCCCCTCTGTAATGCCGTTGGCCTTGAGGGCACCAATAAATAAATAAACAAGAATATGACAAAGAAGAATCTGCATTGTTCCCATTAAGATGCATTAGATATCAGATAAAACGCGGTACCTTTTAATGGGTTTGCGAATTCGAAGCGGCAAACCCTACAAGCAGCTGCGGCAAAGCTAAAACACGCTGGGCGCTTATGCGTATATAGTTGTACCTTTCAGCCCGAAGATAGCGCACATTTTTTTCCTGCAGACAGGCAAAACGCTGAGATGTACGCACTTGCAGATGATCTCATGAAATTTATTTTTTACCTTCACTAAAATGTCGAATCCTGATGCCCTCTCGACAACTGGTCACTGCAACTGGCCCTGCTAGACACAAAGAGCGTCAATGTTCTCGCAAACAAGATCCATCGTTATTCACACAACACACACAGTTTAACTGTCCGTATAGGTAAGCCAATATCGTCGATGTCTTTCAAGGCATACTACATTCCACAATAAACGTGGCACATTTTCAAAGATGATGCCGCTCTGTTCCTCGTACAAGCCACCACGTGGGTTCACTACTCCAAGTTAAACAGCCAGCCAGCGTAGCAAATTTTTCGTCACGCAGCTTACCACACACCTTTCCCTGACACATACCACAACTCCTTTTGCAACAGTAAAAGAAGTTAGAGGTTAAAAGAATCAGAAAGAACAAACAAAAGACGTGCCCCTCAAGCACCGCGCGACTGTACCACGCCTAGCCACCAGCGGGGGGTGTTTTGACAACCACCACCGTTGCATGTGCGCCGGTGACGTCACGCTGTGACGTGCCCCGGGAGAGGTCTATTTGTAGTGAAACTACACGAGTGCCTGTGATGGCACCGTCCACCTTCTCAATGTGGATAAAAAAGAGTGGGGCCCTAAAAGCCGGGTCTTGTTTTGTGCCTCAATGTCATTTGTGACGATTGTTTATGTTTTCATTGTTGCTTGGCTCAGTGACTCTCCTGCATTATTTTGCAGTGTAAACAGGAATCAGACTACCCGGAAGGTAGTAAAAGAATACGCTGGCGCACCCTTATATCTCGTGATCTCGTTTGTTGACGCGTGCAGTAAAGGCTGTAGAAAACTGAATCCAGAAGTGCATGTCTCTTTCCCCAAAGGGCGACTTGTAACGTGGAGCAAAAAAAGAAAAAAAAAAAAGAAAAGGGTCGGGTGGAGGGGACGCATAAAATAGGATAACAGCTAGTAACAAAGCTGCAGCATGAAAACTTACGGAAGCTGTTAAAATCGGTACCGAGAATAAGCACAACTTTCGCACAAAAATAAATGTTCAAAAAAAAAAAACACCGTGAAAGGGGAAAGGAACAGAGAATGAGAAAGTCAAAAATGGCTTCTGCTCAGTAAACATTGAGCAATTCTTAGACGTTTTAGTGCCTTGGCACTTTACGAAAGCCGTAGTAATAAACTGCAGCACACATCGAAGGCAGTGCACCAGCTTTTGTTTGACTCGTGCTATTTGCCTTTACTGCGCGGGTAACTCTTTGGCGACGGACGCATTATCTCTGGCTCAGCTCTAGCGTCTGACGCCAACTATTCGCCTGTTGAGTATTGTTGCCTGCTTTTTTTTAAAAATGCGAACCATTTCTTTGCGTACTGCAGGCACATTTAGCGTGTCTATCTATCTATCTATCTATCTATCTATCTATCTATCTATCTATCTATCTATCTATCTATCTATCTATCTATCTATCTATCTATCTATCTATCTATCTATCTATCTGTCTGTCTGTCTGTCTGTCTGTCTGTCTGTCTGTCTGTCTGTCTGTCTGTCTGTCTGTCTGTCTGTCTGTCTGTCTGTCTGTCTGTCTATCTATCTATCTATCTATCTATCTATCTATCTATCTATCTATCTATCTATCTATCTATCTATCCGCCTACGTCTGGGTGCTCTTGTGATCACCCCCTCAACTTGAGGTAAATCAAGTATAGTATGGGGGGGGGGGGGGGGGGCAAGATGTTTTTACGCATATGACTTGCTGGTCATGGCATGAATAATGTGACAAACCCGTCGCTTACGTCGTCAAACCCTTTCCGCCAGACACGTGTGGCACATACCCGTATACCACGGGCGGGTATGTGCCGCAGGTATGCGGGTATGTCCACAGGTGATTGACAGTTTATATCTACCCAGGAACGGCGAGAACAGACATTGGTAATTTTTAACGCGAGAGCGTTAAGAAAAAAACTGACATCGGCAGCGTTGTCCCGACGAATGCAAAGAATAAATGTCAGGGTCTCAGCAGGAATCGAACTCCAGCATTCTGCGTGGCAATCAAGTATTCTAGCACAGAGCCACGTAAGGTCTCAGAACTGCTTTTCTAATAGACCCTAATGTTCGCGAAACGTCAATTATGGTTGCATGTTCTCTTTACCGGTTAGAACTGACTCCGCATACACGCCGGCTTGGTCATTCAAGACTGGGCGAGGCGCTTCCCCGTTTTGTGGCGTTTGTGGCGACATCGGCGACATCGAGCATTTCATTTCGCTGTGCCCGCAGTTTGACAGCGAAAGAACAGAGATGGTACGCAGCTTGCAGAAAGGTTGTCACAAGCACGGGACATTTGAAGATGTCATTTTTCCTGAAGGGCCCACGGCGACGAGGAGAAGCGTGCAACGGATCCTGGTGGCTTTCCTGCGAGACGCTGGGCTGAGTGACATTTGGTGACGGACCCCTATGATTCAAGATATGCTCGGGCGGAACAATTGCCGGCCATTTAGGCCAGGCTAACCCCGCCTGTTGCAACATCACAACTACCACCACCACCATCAATTATGGTTGCAGTGCTGGCTATACAATTTTATAAACATTACATATGTACTCCTATTATACAGCCGTCACGTCGGGTTAACGTCAATTGTAGTTAAGTGTCATCCACAAGTTGACTTATGCAGCAGTGTCCAGGGTGACCATCCTCGCGAGCAGAAGCGCTACATATCAGCTTACCGCTTCTGGTGTTGCTGTTGGCATGTTACGCAACTGTAAACAACTGGTTATATAAAACATATGCGACTGTTCAACATATGCCTGTGCGTACAACATTTGTGCATATCTTTAGCGTCATTTCGTAACGTTTCGCTCAATAAAAAATTACAACACAGTTACCTTCCATCCGCATGCTTCGCATAACATCGATTCCCAAGGTACGTGGGATCTGCCGAATGTTTTTTTTTTTTCGCTGCTCTCGACATGCGGTTTTCACGCCGTCAACCTCACCTAGTAACTGAGAT
Source organism: Rhipicephalus appendiculatus (assembly GCA_030522465.1). Taxonomy (NCBI): domain Eukaryota; kingdom Metazoa; phylum Arthropoda; class Arachnida; order Ixodida; family Ixodidae; genus Rhipicephalus; species Rhipicephalus appendiculatus. The sequence continues at coordinate 72,833 of JALIZH010013762.1, read as the reverse complement.
GCTAAGAGGGGACTGCAGCGGCAAGCTATTCATTCGCTGCTGATCATCAGCGATTCATCGCGCACAGAGGGCATTCTAACGGAAACGCACTTGCAGAAGAATAGAAGGCCTGTAGCTTATGATAGCCATTAAGAGAATAAGCGTTATAGTGTCGCTACCATCTGATCGCTTCCACGGGATTGTATCCAACAAAGCCACCTTCTTTTTTCATGTCATTGCTTCGTGTCTGATACAGCCTTTTCACGCCTCGAACTGAAGTCATAATGTTTAGGAGCCAGCGCTGCTGTACGAACGATGCCGCAATGCTAAGTGATCCCCACTAAGCGGTGTCTGCGTACAGCCCTTTATTGATGGTCGGTTGTTCGTTGTTCACTTGCAGCAAATTTATGGAAAGCACAACGCCCCCTTTCCCCATAAAGCTATTTCCCTAATATGAAGCATGCTACGCTGATACTACACTACGTTAGCGGTTGTCTTCAGCTTCTTGTGGCCTATGTCCTATTCCAATTTTTAGCATGCAACAATTTAAAGGCGCGAGAAATTGCTATCGCGCACATAAAAAGCCCACTCAGAGTAAAATCATTTTATTAACAAAGGTGCACAATTCTTTTCTGATGTCTAAATCTATCTCCTGATGGTAACGTCGAAAAGTGACCATAACCTATGTTAAATAAATTACAGTTGACAATGTATTCATTGTTAATAAACACGCTGTTAGGCTTGAAACCTCCAAGCGCACCTTCGGGGGGCCATCAAGATTTTATTCTTTCTATTGCAGGACAGGTAGGGAAAACAACATTGCAGAAACTTACGAATATCAACTTTATTGCAACAAACGCAATTTCCCGAACTTGAAAAATAAAGAAAGGCAGAATTTCTCCGCCCCTCACATTTGTTCCTCGTCCTGAATGTTACAATAGTCTTGACTCTACAAGCGCTCAACTGCATCTGCGATGGGGACATCACATGCCCGACCTGCTGTAAAGACGGGCCTCACTTCAATGGAAAACGGAATGAGACCGGTCAGGAATCCAGCCAGCCGGCGTCGTAAGGTTGTCCATTGCGAGCGAGCATCAGCGCGCTTTCCGTAGCGATAATGGAATAGGAGATAGGGTGATCGTATTCCGACTGGCTGCCCTGTGCGAAACAAGCGGTGCGGTGCCGGGAAGTGTTGCTGCTCTTTGCCCTCGCACCCTCCAATCTCAGCGAGCAAATGTATGTATTATCAGCTCTTTATTCCGTTCACGCTTTCCCTACACAGTTCTAGCAGTATGAAGTTTACCCCTACTTAGGTTCATTACTGGTTGTCACGGTGATTTGAAGCGGTGACTATTTAAAAGAGTTTCTCTCATCTGCGTTGGTTCGTAGATGAGTAGGTGAGCGTACAACCAAGTGGAAATATTTATGAGTAACCAGAGAACTTCTTTTCTCGTGGGAAGAACGGAAAAACTTGGTTTAAATCTATTGTCGTGGAAGACCAAGGGCTTTGTAATTACTTCGTATTCCTGAATTCGTAGCTGCCCTGAAGTTGCCGCAACCTCGTCGACTGCAGTAGCTGTTAAAAACACGCGCTCAATGGAGGCCACTATTTGTTTGACTTGTTTCACCCATCTACTCTTCTGTGGAACACACTCTACTAAATGTAAACCGGACAAGCGCATTGCCTTATGAAACTTCAATGAATGTTTCATTAGACAATTGTTCTCATAGACAATATTGACAGGCTGTAATTCCAAATTTCGCCATCTGTCCTTAGAAGTAATTACATATTAATAGAACAACAATAAAACATTCAGAACGTGTAGTTTGCAAATTTTGGGATTTACTAAAGTGTAATTGTACACATCACCTTAGACAGCGACGAAGCGGTTACATTTGTTAACTCGACGAAATTCTGAGCAGAACGGTAGGTTGAAAATTTGCGCAAGGTAGCTTTGTTTTTTACTGTTGTCGAAACCACCGGGGTATGCGCATTGTCCTGTGCGCATGCGTTGATTGAAAGAATCACATAAATGAGAAAAAAAAAGAAAACTCAGATGGAAATGTGTTTTATAAGGCAAATCTATTAGTCCTGTTAACTCCTGTACATCTGAATATTTTATGTTATCGATTCAGTCAGCGTAATACGCAAAACCGATGTCAACTATTTGAATAGCCTCAGTTTTAACTCTAATATGTCCTGCATTGAAGCAATTAGAGGTCTTGTCGCAGAAACAAAGACACAAATGCCCTTCGATTATACATTCTAATGCCCATTGAAATCAATACGAGCGACGCACGTGCGCCCAATTGCGACATTACGAAATCTCGCAACGAAAGATACTACGTAATATGAGCTACCTCAATATTTTGCAATAGCGATAGAGAATGGAATGGGGGCAACTGAAATTGGACTTCGCCAATTTCACTTCTATACGCCGATGACATGGGCCTCTGCAGTGACTATTTAATGTCCCTTAAACGGAATGCTCCACTATAACTGAGTAAAGACAGACATTATTAAGTCTCAAAAACGCCACATGTCTTAAAACTAGCTTGCCGCAGTAGTTGCGCCATCTCCTATTTTTAGAGCACGGAGAAAAATCAATCTTCCTGCGCAGGTAAATAGCCTCGCTGTTGAAATGATAGTTTAATCAGAAAGGGAATCCACTGCAGCGGCAAGTGGGATAATGAAGTCAATAAGGAAAAGAGAAATGAAGATTCGAATTCATTACGATGCGCTGAACTATAGCACGCAAACACACTGAGAGAAAACTAGGCTCAGTGTCTTTTCTTTTTGTTGTGTATAGTAATTTGCCCAGGGCACTTCAGTTAACTACTGGTGCGTTCCTCAATTATTCTAAAATTACCATGCACTGAGACTTCAGGCGTTTTTTTCTTGTTCCCTAATATTCATACCAGTGCCTCAAAGCTCTATGGTGCCGTAGTGCGCCCACAGGCTCTATGATACTGTACAAAACCACGAATTCTTTCTTCTATTGCTCTGTTAGTGCGCTATTTTTACAATAAAAAACAAACAATTTTGTGCACCTAAATGCAGGATTAAACAACGGAAAGCGTACCGTTTAGTTTTGTTTCTTTTAAAAGTTCGATAGATGCAACGTATCCCGTATAGTCAACAGAAATAATGTTGCTGTTGCTCGCAGACGTTCCATAAAAATGAAGAGCGTAACAAAAAAAAAAAAAAAAACGAAACAAACGAACACTTGTCACAAATATGCACCACTCCTCCTCCTTTTTTTCGCTTTCTCACATTGCTGCCTTTCACACAAGCACTTTCTTAGGAATGCTTACGGCATTGTCACGTTACTTTTTACATTGTTACTGTGTCCGCACTGGCTTCCTTTGGAGTAATCGAAATAATAAACCGGGAAGGCTTCGGTTATACAACCTCTCATTGCCAGCAGTGCACACCATGATCTAAGCTGCGGGATATCAGATGATTATCAAGAACATATTGCAACAAAGAGCAATTAGCCGCTGTATTCTTTATGATTCTTGCGAGCTCTCAGCTGAAAGTGTTCGCACCTAAAATATTGGACCTTATTTATTCTAACGGACCTGAGAGGTTTGGAGAGGCTTTATGGGCTCGTTCAGTGAAAGCGAAGATTTGTGAAGTCATCACGACGTCACGCAAGGACGTCATACGTCATTACATGAGATCGTGGCTTGGTCAAAGTTGGGCCAATGACAGAGGCACTGCAAACGCAGGTCAAGTGTGGGAAGCTTGCAATTCCTACAATCCTGGAGGCAATGGAAAACCACGTTAGGTGCAGGAGTATCTCGGCAGTGGGCGGGGTGGATCAATACGTCGTATGAGAAGAAAAAGCAGATGACTTACATCTTTGAATCATCTTAAGTCGGCGCACAAGGGACCCTTCTTTTTTTTTTTTTTTGTTACATCTTCGCTCTGTAAGTCCGTTACTTCACCTAACATGACACATAAAGCAGTCTGTCTCTACCCAGTGAAACGCCGTTCCACAACATGTAGCCGGAAGTATTTAGCGTCGTGGAGGACGTGAAGGTGCTAACAGCGCTGGCCAGTTGCAGTGAGTTAAGACGAGCTTTAGGCTCTTCGCACTGTAGTCGACACCTTATATATTTTTAATCCCAGCGAACTACCAAACTTTCCTCCAAACTGCCACGAAGACGTCAAAAGTGCATCCACGTTTAATGCCGATCGCCGCATAGCAGTAGCGGCCCGCATGTCTAGGAGACGCCGAATGCGCTAATGGCGAAGTAGCATGTGAGCGGCTCTCGGTTTACGACCGCAATTCTCGGCGTGGCTTCCTTCCAAGCACTTTCCGACATACGTGTTTTCATCGGTCCGAGGCGGCGCATATATATCGCAGCGGGCTCGTGTTTACATAGTAACGTGGCAGTTGAGGGGAATTTTAGAGGAGTGGGCACAAATGGCCCGATCTTTACGACTTCGTAATGTGGTTACTGTCGTCTCACCATGAGCTCACAAGGTGCTGGAGTTAACGTATGGGAGCGCGCGTACGCGTTATATTATCCGGCTACTTTTCAGTTTCATCTCACCTCTACTATATATAAAGCCAAGCTCCACATGCTCCAATAAATTTTTTTCGATGCTGAGAACCGGGGATGCTCGGAGTTACGGAAGTGTTCGGCTGAAGAACTTTGAGAAGCTTAGCAACGGGTCACTTACCGCTTGCACTGTGCGACGAAAGCATGGACGTGGCACAGATCGGTCGAAGAATCCGCGCCCTTTGGCTGATAGGAACTGATTATTCAAAGGACACAGAAATGAGATCAAGCAGATGACGGGGAGCACTTGTTCGAACGCTTGAGGATGGCCTGTAATATGGAGACGGTGCTACTTTAGGCAGTGATTAAGAGAGAGCAGGCATAGAATGAGGAACAACGTTAGACACCGATCACCAAACACACGCAGGAGGGAGTGTGCCGAACGGGAACTTAAGCGGTCACTCATAGCGTGGAAGTTCGGGAATTGTATCGGCGTACGAACCAAATGAGCCAGTAATGAATCTGAGACAACCTGCGTTCTCTCCTGGTTTTGCCCGCTGAGGCTTTTTTAACTGCAGAGATTTTTGGGGCCCGAACCGCCGCATGCTGTGGTATGCTGGCGTCACGCACGCAAAACAATGTCCGGATCACCAATATTGTGCGGGACGCGAGCGCGGCTGGAAATCAGCACACAGAAGCGAGTAGTGCGTCCCTTGAAGGACAAACAACATTTTACTTTATTTCTCTGATTCTACAGCCTCTACGGCTCGGTCCCGCACCCTCGCACCACTTCCCTTTCTCGCAAACAACGCGATAAGATTTCACCGAAAAAAATGGGAAAGGGTGTCTGGTTGCTGCTGTGCGACCGTATAATATAATAATAATATCTGGGGTCTAACATCCCAAAACCACGATATGATTATGGGAGACGCCGTAGTGGAGGGCTCCGGAAATTTAGACCACCTGGGTTTCCTTAGCGTGCGCCCTAAATCTAAGTACACGGGCCTCAAGCATTTTCGCCTCCATCAAAAACACAGCCGCCGCGGTCGGGATTCGATCCCGCGACCTTCGGGTGACCATGAGGCCGCCACAGTATAGCATAGCCATGTATAGCAAGTGGGCGGGGAAGGGATTGAGGGTGCGGACGAGGGATGTGAGAATGAGGAAGATGGAAAGAATGAAGAGAGGGGCTGGGAGGGGGTGGAAAAGAGAAGTGAGGGTGAAGATAAGTGAAAGGAGAAGGGGAGAGGGTAAAGCATAGAATAGTCGTGTATGGCGTTAGGCAGGCAGAACCTTGCAGGCAAACACCCATGCAGGCGAACACCAGGCACAGTCACCTCTAGCATACCCATGTGTGAGAAGAGGGCGGCAAAAGGAATCGAGGATGAGGAGGAAAGAAAGGAGAAAGTATGAGGTCATCGTTTGCTGTCATCTAACGTCGCTTTGCATCTCGCAGGCAAAACCATCTATAGCCTATTATAGCAAGTGGGTGGGAAAGGGAAGTGAAGGTGTGGAATAGAGTAGAGGGTAATTGGACGGGAAAGTGAAATGAGAGTGAGGAGGAGTGATGTGAGAGAGATGAGGAGGCAAAGAAGGGGAGATGGCACCACTGCATCGCGAAATAAAGTTTCCTTTTCCGCCATAAAGGCCTAGCAGGCTGCAAGGTTGGAACACCAGGGCGCGCTTGCCCGTGAGCGCGAGCGTCGCTGAAGGAACGCAGATCCTTCAGTGACGCTCACAAGCTGCGTTCGTCTTGTCTACTTCTACTCTTAGGGGGTGTGGGGGACCAAGGAGGTTAAAAAAAAATTGGGGGGGGTTATAGACGGCACACAAGAAAAGGGGGGACACGGAACGACGCGCCCAGCTTTTTTATTTTGCTTCTACTCTGGTGTCTTGACCCAAGCGCAGTTGTAGGTCACCTAATAAAGCCTTACCGACCAATCCCTCAACACACGCTGCTTGAGTTCGTCACTGAAAGACAGGCGAATCACTGCTCCACATTTCATACAGCCTTCACGTTGCGTGCAACTGCATAACATTTAAAAAAAAATAAAATTATTCAGTGAACTCGTTTAAAGGCACGTAGACATACATGAGGGCCGTAGAGACAGAGTTGAAAGAGAGATATTCAACTAGACTCAATCCAAAAGTTGACTTAGGCGTGTTAGAAAATAGTGAAAGTGACTTACGCTAAAACGGTATTACTTAGGATGCTATTCCACATATAGCTGTTGGTTTGGCACAGAGCTAAAGTGTCGATGACGTCATGATTTTTAAACAGGCGACGCGTGTTCCTTACATCGTTAATGGAAAGCAGCAATGCGTCGAGATAACCTTCACATATTGGTTTATATGATGCAAAACAGCCGGAGTGATAAACTATCGCAAACAGACAAAGAACTTATTAGAAAAAGTGAAAAGTAACATTCAGGTCACCAACAAGCTTTAAGGAAGGCGGTGTAGTTTGCAGGTGCTTCAGGATGCGTTAATACGTGACCTTCCCTTGTTACGTTGCCCTACAGGAAAAAGTAACTTGCATATTAATGTATTATTACCAGGCTAAAGGAAAGGAAACAGGTTATGCTAGACGAATAAATAAACAAGCCCTACAATACACAAAAACTTTCACACAAAAAATTCAGCAACTTTGGCAATCCACTTGTTTCAACCTATACAAAGCTGCGTATATAGCAAATATTCTACATTTAGCGAACATCCATCAACCTATGTTCCTAAAACTTGCCTTCTGCTGCCACTGGGCGTATTTGTTTTGCTCTTTTAGTCAATAAGAGAAGGCGATTGTTAGTTTTTCCGGTTCATTATGTTCTCCATTTAGGGGCGTGTCCAAGGTTGCGCCTGCACGAAAAGCGATGAATACGTGTTGGATAAAAGGATTTTGCAGTGTGCGTGCTTCCCCCTGCCCGCAAACCTCCTTTGCCTTGGCAACCACAAAGACAACATATTGACCCGCCCAAATATCTATGGCAGCAGTGTTCTTGAACTAATACTGTTAACAGAACGACTACAAAGTTTCTCCGCAAAAAACTTGGTTGCAAGGAACTCTATTTCCTACCTTCGCATCTATTTTCCTTAGTTCTTTGCACTTTATTTTATTCTTCACAACATGAAGTACTTTAAACCAGTTATCTGTCATTTAGAGTAAATACCCGAAGCGACGTTTAAATAAAACTGTAGGCAAATCATGAAACTTTTATAGCTCACGTACAATAGAGTTCTTGCCAAATACAGAGTAATGTTGAAGCATTCGAGCCAACAGGTCGGCAGGAACATTAAGAGGTAAAGCAGTTGTTGCATAGTGCCACAGATCGAACTGAATAACTAGACTTTACATAATGCCAGTCCAACTTCGTGGTGTGCAATCCGGTTAAAGCTCAACAGTCAAGCTTGTTATAGTACATAGCTTTTTTTTTTTTTCAAATTCACAAGAGAAACGCGCTGCACATCAGAATTAGAAACTTGCACGTAGCATCAACATATATATGGGTTGGCAGCGGGCGTAGTGTTCTAGCCACGCGTTTCGCCAGCAAGGCATACAACTTCGCCACTTCGTATTTGCAGGCATGTCGCGCGTTTTAGTTGGGGTGTCCTCTTTTTTTCTTTTTTTGTCACCTTGCTGCAAGATATTTGTGGTGATTCGATTTGCAGCAGCCTGTTGATGGCGGAAGGACGCACCCACGAATCGGCTGACAAGACAGAATAGCTTGAAAATAGCGTATTTTATCGGCACACAATAAGAAAAATTACTACTTAATGCGTCCAAAACCGAAGTTCATAAGTAGTCAATAAGTAGCCGTGGAGCCAACCTGCCGTTTTCGTCGCCAGACAGGGTCGTAAAGTAACCAATTGGGCGCAAAGAGTAGCCACCAACGGCAACTCTGAATGCGTCACAAATGGCGAACGCACCTGGCGAAATACAAACAGAGCGTGAGAGAGTTTGCAGCGGTGGTTCACAGACACGTGGTATCTGGCATGCCTACACCTGACATCGGCAGGGCCTGTGGTTTTTTAAAAGAGGCCGTTAGATCGCCATGAGGCTACCTTTTCCATCGTATGACCACGTGGCAGTGCAGTGCTGGAAATTCCACGTCCGCTTTGTAAATAATAATTACCCATGGTGGCACAGGCTTCGCACTGCCCGAAGATAGAAAAAAAACAAAGTAAGAAAGAACTGAAAAAAAACTGCAAACAAAGGAACAAAATGCACGGCTAGAAAGCCAAGGGCCACTGCGTCCGATACAAAAACATTCCTGAACTTCAGCGCCTCTCATGACGCAGTGAAAATGCGATCCCATTACTGCACCCGAAGAGCCCGTGTCGCTCTTCGTAGTTGCCTAACTTACTCGATTACACCAAGTCAGCAACCATTTCCTTGCCAGATCTCGTTTCCGTATGAAGCGAAGCGTTAGGTGAAACCCCTTTAATCGCGCGCTCGATTCGTGCATTGTTCTCTGTATGGCTCCACGGATAATCGCAACTATTCCATATTCGCTCATACCTGAATAGGAGGGTAGCTCACAGAGCTCCTGCCTCGGTACGAGCACTTGGGTGCGTATACGATAATGTTTATAGGACCACGCCATTAGGTACAAATATAACGTGCATACTTTTTTCCCTTCGGTGTTAAAGTTAAGTGCGTTTATGCATGTAAAAAAATGCATGTTTTTTTTATATCTAGCAATGTTTCACTGCACTACGAAACTCTTGCGGGTGTAATAGATTATTGTAGAACATGGTACAAAGGCAGGTTTTCAATTTGTACCGTGAGCCACTGTGAATAACGTTCTTTCAGGGCAAACGCTTTTCCGATTAGAGTTAAAAGCAGCAGCCCTAGATAAAACTTCAACAAAACTACAAGAGAGGTAGACAGTAGATGAGAAGAATGATGGAGTCCGAAGGACCAAGCTACTGAGACTACTCGTTGAAAAAAAAACTCTCATTCCCCCCGTGGACACGCACACAGACAATAACTGCAAGGTCGATGTTATTAGTTTATTTCGCATCTTTCTTTGTGATCCTAGCTTCATCAGCAATATAGGGAAGTTTGCTATTGCAAAGAACCGGATATCTCAACATAATTATCGCACCCATCTTTCTTTTTTTCTGTCTCGCTATCTCGAAGGCGACTATCACCAAAGGAGCCAAAAAAATAATAAACTTTACTAAGGCGCTAAATTCTGCATTGTTTTGTTTCACTGTTCAATATGTGGGTGCCATCTTTCTTGCGGAGGTCACTAACATTGCATGTGGCAGCCTACGCAGTGCGCCCGACCGCAAAACAGCGCTGCGGGGGATTCAACGGCGTGCTCGTCAAGCTCATGCGTCATCTTTATTTCACTCGTCTTCTCCCGGGCTCTTCGTTTAAGAGACAATTTTCTGGGCTCTCGCACTGAGCCCTGTTTTATTTTTTGCTTTTCTCTCTACATCTTGCTCTTTGTCTTGGACGGAAATGATTTGCGTAAGCGTGGATGATCATTAGCTCTTCTTTTGTCTGTAAGTGCTCTTGGTGGAAGTTTGAGTGAAGTACAATTTATGCAGTTCGTGGTTTCAGAGTGTCAAGGAAACTACCGTCAGTCAAGTCGCTGACATTTTTTCTAGCTTTCAAGAGAGAGATATATATATATGCAAGGAAAGGCAAGGAGGTTAACCAGACGCACGTCCGGTTTGCTACCCTGCACTGGGGGAAGGGATTCTGTGTATCTCTCCTTCCTACTCTTCTTCTAGCTTTCAAAAGCTCTAGATTTTTAGGGACCTAGCCTTCTCTTCCGTTGTGGTCACGGTATAGAACCGTTGTATAGTCGAAACATATGTGAGACACCAGAAAAGGTTTTACAATAGTCTTCAACGTAGACATAGGCTAATTATGAGGTAAGAGATCGCTGTTCCCGGCGAAAATAACCTTTCCAGAAGAGTATTGATGAGTTGATTTCAACGAAAATGTGCCTAGATTTCGAGCCTTCTCAAGAAAACCTGTAACACAAAGGCACACGTCGAGCACTCTATGTCCCAACAAAGTACTCACATTAAAATGGTATCTTGCCCCCCGGTAAGATGGCGGGTTCTTGGAATCACTTTCGAGGCATATCCTCCAGCAACTTTATGATTCCTCCTTGAATTGCCTAAGACGACTGGAAGGCGAAATAAATTTACATTTCTATATACACTTTATGTCACTAAATTTACAATATATGGGGCAACGCTCTTGTAATGTACGGTTACTCACCGATACGATACCCAGAGCTTCGCGCACTCGTCATGATTCACCTCGTGGAGATGCGTGGATTTTTTTAGTCTATAGCGATTGAGCGTGAGTCCCTTAATTAATCATGTCAGTATTAATATATTGAGTACGCCCGACGTAGACGTGTTGTACGCACGATGAAGTGGACTTAGAATTCAGCATGGTTCTCCTAGAGGATTGGGAACTGTCAATGTGCAATCAGTCTACTCAGGGCAAACTGCTGATAGGTTAATGGTTCACCAATATCTTGCATGTGGAGAGGCGTGCCATCAGTCGGAAGCTCATTCTGTAGCCACGATGCCATAATCAACTATTTGTCATTGCGCTTAAATGCAAGAGGAGAATGCATCAAAAAATTACATCCTCGCAACGGAGTGTAGCCGTTTTAATAAACAAGAAAGACTACTGGCACATATGGGCCGCCGTTCAGGGGAACATGGAACCTTGAAGCGATGAAAAAAGTGACAGTTTCGCAGCAACGCGAAGCAATGCATGCGATAGCAACAAATTGGGATGTCACGCGAAGAACGGCAAGCAGATCCAAACTTGAAATGACGCACGAAAAGAACACACACAGGACGAGCGCTAACTAACAACGTTCACATCTCGACACTTAACGCGCTGTTCAAACACGAAGAACGCACGAAACATACGCACAGGTATACACAGGACGAGCCCGAACTAACAAATGTCACAGTTACTTCACTGTGTTCGAACAGCCTTTCTTTCGCAAACATGGGGCCTCTGCAGCGAGCCAAGTGACCTTTGTGCGCTCTGTAACCTAAACGCAATATTTCCGGCGAAAGCACACGATGTGCAAACTGCCCCCCATCACAATATAAGCGCGCGCACACGGGCACGGGCGAGTACGCCCCGTAGGGCAAAGTGCAGGTTGACGAGCCAACGCATCGCAACGAGTGGGGTGCAGAGCGCGCACTTTGCGCCCTCTCGCTGGTTTGCTGGTAAGGCAGAGAACATGCTGAGATTCCCCCGAGATCGGCGCACTGCCAGCGGTAAATGGTGTATATAAATAGCTCGCCGTTAGTGTGTTGAACGAGGAGGTTTAAAAAATAATTGCCGGAGTGCAAATTTTTGCGCAGGAGTGAAGCCGTGCTCACCAAAAGATTGCTACTGCGGCCGCCATATTAGTAGGGGCAAGATACACTGTCGGCGCTCGGCGAACAAAACTTTTCCTCGCACACCCGCCTGAGTTTAATGTGGCAGCTTTTTCGGCTCAGATACTGCTCCAAGTGTGTCTTTGTGTTGTTAGTTTTATTTAGTAAGCCTTGAAAATTTTATTGGAGATTAATCACCAGTAGTCGCCTCGATGTGTTATGTCGTCGGGAACAACTAGCTTTTACTTTTATCATTAATGTAGCACTTACACTTACAGATCAAAGCCACTTGACCTCTAAGTGGGCACCACCAGAAAAGAGCATGTTTCAGAGATTTTTGGAGGGCAAAAGCTAGCTTCACTTTTGCAGGGAAGGCATTGCGGGAGCTTCCACTCCGACAATTTTTTTTTAACCTACTTGGTGCTGAAGAACGCGTGCTTCAGTGGCCGAGCGTTAGCGTCGCGCCCTGAGGAGCGAGAGGTCTCCCGTTCGGTTCCGCGCGTCGGAAAAAAATATTGTTCTGAATTATTTTTCTCCGTAGCTTATATATATATATATATATATATATATATATATATATATATATATATATATATGTGAGTGGGGCCAGTAGTATTATTTTCCACGTATTCTGTGTAGGACTTAATAGTACTGTCTAAATAGGGAACTCCTCTACCAAACTGAAAACCCTTCCACCTCACCGTAACATACGTCTCGTCAGCGGGAAAACCTGACCGAGTGCCAGCGTTTCGAAGTAAGGGCCAACAGAAGCGGCACGTGCGAAACACGAAAGCCCTCCTCACTGACCAGGCAAGGCTCGCTCGTTAACGACGTAGCAATTAAATTAATGAGTGCTGCAAATGAACGAACTCGGCTCGCGCTGAAATTGCAAAATTATGCTCAGTCTGAAAGCGTTCGTCGAAAGCGCAGATCATTACGTGGAACTCTCGCAAGGGTGAGCACTGCGCCCACTCGTGAATGAGGCACGGGTCACAAGAGATCCTAAGCTGGCCATACAATGCGGGAAACAAAAGATGGGAGAGGGAAACGTGTATGCGAGAGAGATAACAGACGCTTAGAAAAATACATAAACCATTAGCTTCCTTCTTCTCTCTTTCGCACCTCTTCGTCACCTCCTCTTCGCTCTGACTCGCTTAAGCACTGAAAACTCCCGGGGCACGGCACCGTGTGTTCTGCAATTTCCTATAGGGCAATCTACAATGGAAGGCGGGCGGAGAACAAGGCTGTACGGGAACTGGGGATCAATGACAGAATAAACACGCACTGGTCAGGTTGCCTGCCTGGCCGGCTTATCAGAGTGTAAACAATGCGCGAGAAGAGGCGCGCACGGTCGCTATATTAGAGCCAGAGCGCAACTGGTCGTTAATTGAAAACTGGCGGTTGGCGCACACGCAGCGATTCGCATTATGATGAAGTGATTAGCTGGGTATCGCCACACTCGCTTGGGTCCTTCCCGTAAAACTGTTCTTTTCAAGAGAATTGCCCCACGCGTCGGATAGAAAAACATCCGGGGCCACCCAAGCGAAACGTTCGGTGAATGGAAAAACGGACTGTTCTATTTATGGGGCCGCGGCCAGTCGCCGCAAAAGTGCGCGATTTTTAGCGTTTATAAAGGGGACTCCGCCGAGGCTAGCAACACGGTCGTCAGTGTTAACGAATGCGGCGAGTAGTCGACAGCACACCTCTAGAGTTAATCTAATCAGCGGTTGCTATGCAGAAAGCGTAAGCATAGGAAAATCTGTCCCGGATGGTTCCACAATAACCGTTTATTTAGCACGCTCTCCGGGAAAAAATTGCGGAGATATTGAAGCTATATGCAAGCTGAGATAAACAGTCCTAGCGCAGCTTTCTTCTCCGGCAATGCCGCTTGCAGCGGGTGGCGCCTCCTGTGTTGGCTTTAATTTGTACATGCACTTGCTTTTTAAATGCGAAGCATTTCTTAGCGAACTTCGGCGACTTTGAGCGTATCTATCTATCTATCTAGCTATCTATCTATCTAGCTATCTATCTAGCCGCCTACGACTTTGTGCTCTCCTGGCCGTATCGTTAATGCGATTTATACCAAATTTGGTATGTCATAACATGACTGTACTACGAACATAAATGGCTGGTCATATCAAGAAAATCATGACTAACTTGTCATGAAAAGTATGATTTACATGCCACGCTCATGGCGCGTTCGCGGCCGTTTCGTTAGCTTGATATACACCAAATTTGGGATTGAGTGACGTGACTGTATGACGAACATAAATGACAGGTGGTAATATGCAAATAATGACGTGCATGTCATGAACAACATGATTTGATTTACATGCCACGCTCATGGCGCGCTCGCGGCCGTTTCGTTAGCTTGATATACACCAAATTTGGGATTGAGTGACGTGACTGTGTGACGATCATAAATGACAAGTGGCAGTATGGAAATCATGACATGTCATGAGCGACATGACTTGCATGCCACGCTCATGGCGTGCTCGCGGCCGTTTCGTTAGCTTGAGATACACCAAATTTGGTATTGAGTGACATGACTGTATGACGAACATAAATGACAAGTGGCAATATGGAAAGCATGACATGTCATGAGCGACATGACTTGCATGCCACGCTCATGGCGTGCTCGCGGCCGTTTCGTTAGCTTGAGAAACACCAAATTTGGTATTGAGTGACATGACTGTATGAGGAACATAAATGACAAGTGGCAATATGGAAATCATGACATGTCATGAGCGACATGACTTGCATGCCACGCTCATGGCGTGCTCGCGGCCGTTTTCTTAGCTTAATTGATATACACCAAATTTGGGATTGAATGACGTGACTGTATGAGGAACATAAATTACAAGTGGCAATATGGAAATCATGACATGCCATGTGCGACATGACTTGCATGCCACGCTCATGGCGTGCTCGCGGCCGTTTCGTTAGCTTGAGATACACCAAATTTGGTATTGAGTGACATGACTATCATGAACATAAATGACAGGTCCTAACATGTAAAACATGACATGCAAATTATGTAAAGCATGATTTGCTCCTTCCTGGCGGCTTCGCATTAGATCGATTCCCACAGTGCGTGGGATCTGCCGGTTTTTATTCCAAGTTTGGCCAATTATCTACGTGACTGCTAAATGCGACTGCAGAACTAATCGTCTTGCTAAGTAACAAGCAAAAACGCATTGTGGAGGCGAATACCTTAGATACCTCATCAAACGCGAAAAGTGACCGCGTCCCGGATCGGCAGCGTCAACACGAGGGATGCAAAAAATAATCATCCCCGACGACGTCACTGTATGACGTCACCGTATGACGTCACCATGGCGCCAGAAAATCGCCAAAATTTGTTGTCACCATGACGTCATCTGGATGTCACTTTGACATCACATTACGTAAATGTGTCGCATAGTGACCTTCATCACATGACATCCTTGTTTGGACAAAGGTGCGCGGATACAGTGGAACACTAGCGGGGGTGCCTCCGATCATGGAGGCAGCGCGAAACCGCGTTAGGGACAGAAAGCGTTCAGATGGTGGCAGGGCAGGATCAAGACATTGACTGAAAAGAAAAAGGCTTTGGCCATCGAGTCGTGTTAGGTCAATCCACAAGGAATCCTTTGAGTTTTGCGTGTAAAATTATGTGGGGACTTGTCCTTGCGTATGAGTATTGTGTGCCCCGTTGATAACCTTGAACTGATGTAAATGTGATTGCCGGACTACTGAACGTTTCACTTGAGTAGCCTAGCAAGGGGCCTCATGTGTATACTGTAATAAGGGGAAAGAGGGATGATATGGAAAGAAGGAATCTTAGCCTACGCCTAGACTGGTGAGCTGTGTTTGTTTTGGGGAGAGGGGTAAAAACAATAAAACAGAATAGGAGGCATAGCAAAATAAAAAAAAAATTTAATTCACTTATAAAAAGGAAATGCGCCTAGGAAGCTACAGTTATCGTACTTCCGATTTCTGTGCCGCAATTGTATTAATTGAATAATTCATGATTTCTTTACCAATTTATTCATGAAAGTTGGAACAAGGGCCGAACCATTCGATAGCGACGGGAACAACGGCCTACAGCAGAGGATTTTTTTTTTTTGCAGCGAATACAGCGAAACAACCAAAGCAGGAAGGAGAACTATAATATCGGCTTTCCTTGAGTGCTTCTCGGGAATGAAATTAGAACAGTTTGCACCGTGGGCAGTCGCAATGAACCGTCACTGCGTATCTTCATTACTATCCGTTTAGGGGAAGAAGCTTCTCATTGGATGAATTTTACAGTTTAAAGAAAACAAACACACAACACTTAAGTGACTCTGATGTCTTCATCCGAGGAAAACGTTTTTTTTCTTATTTCCCCCCTACAGCTGGTTGTCTCAAAGGAACGAAAACAAGGATTCGATCTGACCATTCAGAGAAATGAACGAAGAAATCGGCAAGAACACGACATAGATGAGAAAGACCTGTTTCATTTGTAAGGAAGCATTCGACAGAAGCATTTGTTCAAGTACAAAAGAAGGTCATGCAGTAAAAAAGAGTTGCTCTGCTTTTTTCTTTGTTTTCTTTTTTTTCAAGACGTTCTCAGCTAGATATTCTCCACTTCACAAAGCCCGCCTGATAGAGATTGCACTTTTCGGTGAAGTGCTGTACGATACGTTGTTGGTTTTCGATCATGTTTTTGTCAATTTCTGGGCAATAACAAGAGGCAAGGCATCCCTTTATGTTGTGTTAACTGTTGCAAGGTGCATAACACACACAATGTTTCCACGAGTGTGTCGCTCCGCAAAACTATTAAAAATAATATGAAACACAATGAAAGAAATGCGTGATGTATCTGGACACCTAAGCAGCATTCGAATTACATGCATCAACTCTTACTGGTTCTTTCTGCAGGGAGCTAAAAAATGAAGGTCACTGTAAGCATCGCTTCACTTCGTATATTATGTAGTTGAATGTTACGTTTGGGGATGGTAATGCAATGCTATGCAATCCATGACGGTGTGTTTCGTCTTTAATAGATACACACCCACACGTGCTAACCCACGCACTATTCCCAATGCAAACATATTCACTATTGTGCCTGCGGCACACCCATCGCCCAACGAAAACCACAGGGGACGTGGGAGCGCATACAAAGGTCTCGGGTGTGTATCTAACATCCTTTCAGTCATGGTTAACATGTACGTTTCTTTGATCAAGAATGAAAAGATACTGCGGTGGTGGGCGACAAGCATTCGTTGCATTCCTTCGCACTCAGCATGCGTTGTCGCCAGGGAGACCTTCGTTTTTGTCGATCGGCGGGAGTGTGACGTCAAATAGCACACAGGTAAAAAAAAAAAAAAAAAAAAAAAAAAAAAAAAAAAAAAAAAAAGATAGCGCAGCTTGCGCTAAGTTGCGCAAGCCTGGGTCACAGCAGAGCTGCTGGGCACCTAGGTGGTGCTGCCTCTTATAGGCGTTTACCCTCTCACCTCTCTTTCCCACCACTTTATATACTACATTACATATGGTTACTATGGTCCACTCGTTTCAGCTACTCATGTTAACCAACTGTATAGAGTGATTTGGCGGTGATTGAGCGCATTCCACTTCATCATGATGATAATGTCCTATTGACGGCTCACGGCAAACTACGAGCATAACAGCTTTGCCATGAAAGAAATGTGGCAGATTCCACGCATTGTGGGAATCGATTTCATGCAAAGTAGCCTGCGAGTAGCTGCTTATGCTGCACTTTGAGCCAAGTCATACGAGATGGGCCGACGTCTTTGTGTAATTTAATAATGCGCATATCGTGGGCGTACTAGGCCCGTTGACAACACTGACACCTAAAGAATAGCTAAAGATGCTGTAAGATCAGCGATAGCTAACGCCAACGCTCATCTTCCAGCACAGGTGTCACTTTCATTGAATCGAATAGTAAGCAGCGCTCATTAACGCATTGCTTCGAGGACGAGCAACGCTAGACTATAGCTTGTTCAGTCTTAGGGGTATGTAAGCGCTTGTGGGCTACATTAAATAAAAAAATGGTGTATCTTCAATTAACCATAACAAATGGTATATCTTTAATTCTCTTGTTTAATCCATGCAAAGTCACCTGTGGTGCGTACCCGCCTACCATAGGCCTTGGTATGCGGTTCTGTGCCCCACGTTGCTGTGGGACATAGTTTCATGACGTATGCGGCAGACATGTCATGTTATTTATGCCATGCACGTTAAAGAACACCTGCCGGTCAAAATTTCCTCAGCCCTCCAACGGCATCCCTGATAATCATGTCGTGGTTTTGGGACGTAAAACCCCAAGAATTATTATTATTGTTGTTCATGTTATAACCTGCCAGTTATGTTTTTCACATTCTCGCTCACTCTTATGCCAATCTCGGTATATAACTTGTTACGGATGTCACAACGACAACGGTCAGTGCATGCGCGTGTGCCCGATTGCCTTTATTTCAAAGCTGTATTTGTAGGCGCTATACCTAAAGATAGGTAAATGTATTCCTTAGTTCTGTCAGTTATAAAATACCTAGAAAGAAGCAAATGAAGACGCACAAGAGGCAAATTTTAAAATGCTAACACACGAAGAGACTTTAGGCCTGCTTCAAATAAGTGTAGTAAATATGTCAACCTGACGTGTCATTGCTGCCTGTAACGCCTTCATTTGTTAAAGATTTCAGTATATTGTTTGGGCTTCCCTCCGTGTAACACAGAAAAGAAAGACAAGTGTTGAAGATTGGGCGGGTTGGTTATTCGTACTGAAACGCGCGCTGTCCTCTTGTGTCGGTCTCCTCGCTCGTTTCTTCTTTCCCGTAACGCGCTGTACCAGTTTAAATACAGAAAAGAAAATTTCTGGATTACCCCATCTTTAGATAGGTGCCCTTTCCTTGGGCATAAAACGTAAGTTCTGTAAGGTATACTTCATCACGTGGAATAGAAGACCTCTAAAATTGCTACGCGTGCAAGGATGTAGTACGTTAAAGCAGTTGGCACGTTTTTCACAACTCTGACTGTTTGCTTAAGTATTTTCCTTGCGGAAACTAGCACATTGGGAAGTTTGGGGCACATAAAAGATTTACGCATGTACTGTGCCGAAACATCAATAAAGGAACTCCTGGAGAAAATTCTGCTCCTCTGTCTTCATGTTCTCTGTCTTCATTCTCTATGCCCCCCGCAGCTGTACACTCTAAAACTTTTCACGCGTAGTAAGCGTGAAACGCGCTCCTCGGCGTCGTAAAATACGTTTTGAGCACCATTTTCTCAAAATATGCGTGGTTTTCCTCCGCCCAAGCGTGACGCCGGTCGAGGAAACGTGCATTTGCTTTATTTTACGCGTGATGGGGGGATTTTATGCGTGAGAACCGGAAAACTCACGCTGAGCAAAAGTCCGCGCTGCGGATCGCATTTCTCCTCGTCACGCGTATATATATCCTGATACAATCGCCAAGGCAGCCGTGCAACGTCGCCGTTACGCGCTTCTGATTGGCTGCTGTGACTTGTGCCTCCTTTCATTTATTTTTGTTTTCAACGCGAGCGCTTTGAAAGGTGGCGCTCGCTTCAGTATATACTTTTGGCGGGAAACGGGGTTAGAGCCGTTGGAGCCATTGACTCAGCAGGTGCATTGTGCGTCGTCTCTGCCAGGTGTCTGCTTGGCCTTCGAGTGTATACTGTGCGGTGGGCTCGCTTTGTGTGGTTGAGAAAAGTGGTGAAGAAGGAACAGCTTCATGAATAACTTGAATTTGATTGACCTGCGTGGTGTGCAGCGCGGTAGATGCAAGAACACCGAATGCGACTGCCCGGAATCCTCGCGCGACACGGCGCCACTCTCTGCCAACTGCGTACTATGGGCACTGGCCTGCCATTCACGGCCGCTTGGAATACCTGGGTAAGCAAATTAATTTGAAATGTCTTGGCTCATTATATATTTTGCATCTATTTTCCGAACAGTGACGTTCTTGGCGTATTCTGTAGACCTTCCTATTGATCTCCGAACTTCATATTAATGTCAAGCCAAGTTCTCTGCGTACAATACTCACGGATTGAAACGCGACAACTTAGGGCTAAGTAATTCACGTACTTCCGTTTCTAACATCTCGATTTCCTGTCATAGCGGCGTATTTTGACTCGAATTCTTACATCAGATCCAGCATTATCTTTAGATGCCGGATTCTTAGCGACATGACATGGTTACCTTGAGTAATTGCTCATGGAAGTCGTTGTAGTGAAGAAAGTGATGTCGCTTTTCAGTCCGAGAGTACTGTAGCTTCTGTTTCACTCGCGTCGTGTGATCGACGGGGAACGATGACAAGAAGGAAGGAAGGAGAGTTGCTCTCGTTGCCGTGGCTGTGAGCCGTTTCTCCTTCGCCGCCGGCTTTCCAACGGTCTCCGCGTCTGGCGCTCGAAAGCTTTGGCTAGTTTGGCTAGTCGGCGCCAAATCAGCCAAATTTCACGGCTACGTTGCGGTTCGCGGCGGTGGCCGTTTTCGGGCGAGGAGGCGCAACGCCAGTAAAGGGGCCGGCTGGCGCCTCGCGCGGTGGGTGAACAGCGCCTGCTTCCTTCGTGCTCCGCAAAGCGCCTCGAAAATGGCGAAAAATATATTGTACACTGTAAATTCACAAAGTCGATGCGTACATTACGAAGCGTTAAAATT
This sequence comes from Rhipicephalus appendiculatus, assembly GCA_030522465.1. Lineage (NCBI taxonomy): Eukaryota > Metazoa > Arthropoda > Arachnida > Ixodida > Ixodidae > Rhipicephalus > Rhipicephalus appendiculatus. The sequence continues at coordinate 52,315 of JALIZH010013762.1, read as the reverse complement.
GTGCTACATCCTATAAAACACAACCGCGTTAAGGCCACAATAAAATTGTCTCTTTGTGCTGCACATCTCGACTGAAGTTCGCTTGTTGTATCTGCGTGCGCAACACATGAGTCTATAACTATTATATGAAAGCCGCTATTGCCAAGAGATCGTTCTGGGTACAGACGAGATATTTATGTCGCAATCTAACATTATATGGTAAGATAATTTTGCGTCACCTTCAGGAACTTCAGGCTGCTGGGTGAAGTCTCAGTTTTGTGCAGTTATTATGTGTTTTACCGTGAGGAAGCATCAATACTTTACCGTACGGTGCAGTACGTTGAGCCAGTGCTTCTGCGGCGGTAATGTTAGCTGTCGTGGCAGCAATGATGGAGCTCTGTTGCGGTCATGTTGTGATCTTAGAGCAAACATATACGGAATTACAGAAAGGCTGTTTTTTCTTAGCGGCTCAAGCACAGCAAACGTATTAAAATAGTCAATTCGGACGTGCAACTTTCACTGTAAAAGCACAAAATTGTCGCGAATACAAAAAGGAAGTGCTTTGTATGGTACTCAGTTGTGTAGTTAATAGCTCATCTTTTGAATGCGGTTTCTGAAATTAGCAGCGAATGCTTTATTGGTACAGCGAAATGCCGTCACTGTGATCCCCGTTTCACGGTTCTTTTTATTTTTACCGCGCTGAGTGCCTGTTCTGTCGATATGTGCATCTAAATACCACAAATTTTTCAATTGAGATTCTCTGGGCTACCGTCCTTGCGATAGGAACCACGTTTTTGTTTTTCTGGAATGTCATTATCTTTTATTTAATACAATTTTTTTTTAATTTATGCTGAAATAGATCGCCGGTGTACACCTTATACTTGACTGTACGACTTCAAAACTCGTTTTTACTGTTCTTGCTGGCCCCCAATGCCCGTATAACTAAACCAACAAAAAGCCACGAAGTTTTGCTGATTGTGCGCTGTATTCTGTGTTCGTGAAGTTTAATTCCACGTCTTCTCTTTCAGCTTGCCTTCGAAAGTAAATTGAGATTTTCAAGCACGGTCGAGGAGAATGTCAGACGCCTAAGGAAAATTCTACCTGCAGTGGCAACACTGGCATCCTTAGCGGACCCATCGTACAGAGAGGTCGACGTGTACTTGCGGTCAAGGCTCGCGAAAATGGCCCTAATTTCAGAGGTGAGTGAAATATTTTGTAAGAGCCAAGTTTCAGAGACAATTCAAAACATCTTTATTCTTCTAACACTACTCAGTTTTGAGCCGGGTATGAGGAGATTGAATGCCGCAATCGCAATGTGAGCTTTGCCGACAAAATCATTTTCATGAATTTGTAGTTCTGTACGAAGTGAAATTTTACAGCTGTCCATTCCATCAGGTACCAATTTAATTTCACTTTTTTTATCTTCGCCAGGTTTCATCCGAAGACATTGTTGGCCGTGCATTGTGTGGGGTGACGGGAACAAGCTGGCATGTGGCAAAGAGCCCAGCGAAATCCTGAAGCTGGAACCAGACACGTCGCTGGAAAAAAGCATTGGTGCTTTGTTTGCGTGTTTACTACGTAAAGGACCTTGCGTATCCGGCTGTTTTTGGCAGTTGCTTGGCTTCCTTCAAGCAGTCGTGAACTGTGCGGTACCGAAGAAATTCCATGGGCGGAAAAAATGGTGAAGGATTTGTTTACTAAACTACACTTCGTTTCAGTTAAGTACAGAGCACAGTTCGCGTGCCGCTCAAAGCGACATCAAAAGTACATCTTGTGCCTATTTTATAGTTCCTGTGTGTGTTATTTTCTTGGATTGCTCTTCTATAGAGAGAAGCGTTCTTGTAAGTAAGTGAAAATAAAAAGTTTCACTCAAGTTTAAGATTCTTGTAAATGTTTCGTTCTATTTAACTCTTTATCTTTGATTTAAACTCTCAAGCCTCGGAGCACTCCGCACTAAATCCCTCCCTTAATTTTCTTAATGACCGTGTATATAAACAATCACGCCGAAAGAATGCAGATCAGCGGCTTAATTGTAGGATTCGCCAGATGCACTTGTGCAAGATGCTTTATGAAAGTTTGTCCTGCACTGGCTTCCATGGCGTTTGGATTTGTGACTAGCGAAGTTTCAGGAACAATCCATAACGCTTTCATTCTGCCAACTCTACTCATTTTTGAACGGTCCACAACGAAGATCTAACGCCCCAATCGCAATGTAAGGCTTTTCGATCAGTGACTGGAGGCCTTCCTAATGCTTAGTTAAGGTGTAAGAGAGGATTTTTATTTACTTGATGCGGGATTCTCTTGTTCTATAAGATGTGTTTCTGACCGTCAGAAAGTGTTTAAAAATGAAGCTGAAAGAAGATAATCTTTGGAGTGCTTTATCTGTTATTGGTTGGCGGCTGCTTGGAGGGTAAATGTACTGGTTGCCCAGGATAAAATAGCTAATTACAAAAATCAAGTTTCAATTATCATCCCTCACATGTGTTGACTATAGAACATTCCACTGCGACAGCACAACATGAGCTTGCTAGCTGCACCGTAAATACAGAGCGCACTGCCGATCTTGAGCTGTGTGCAGACACCCAACATGTGCCGTCGGGTACAACATGGAAAGGGTAGCCAGTTAATTAATGAAAGATTGTCTCTTATTTCTTGCTTACTGCCTGTACTATAAACCGTATTCCGTAATTATATTCCGGCTAGCAAGCTCATTTCAGGCTGTCGCAGTGTAGCATTCTATAGTTTGGACATGTGCAAGATGAAAGTGAGAGTTGATTTTCGCAATTAGCTAATTAATGCCAAGCATCAGTATATATACCGTCCAAGCCGGCGCCAAGCCCATACAGCACAATAAATATCTTCTTCCAGCTTTCATTTTAGATGATTTCTAACGGCCGGAAAGACATCTGAAGGAGCAGGAGAATGCCGCATTAAGTAAGTAAAACTCCTCTCTTACACCTTTTCTAAGCGTGAGAAAGGTCGCCAGTCACGGCTAGCAAGCGTGGTTTGCTTAGCGTGAAAGTGCACCACGCTAACAACAAGCGTGCAAAAAATCGGCTCCACTCACGCTTGGCAAGCGTTATTCAACCAGCGAATAGCGCTTAGGAAGCGTGATTTTTCAGCGTGAAAGCACATCACGCTTAGACCAAGCGTGCAAAAAATCCCCCCCCCACTCACGCTTGCTACGCGTGAAAAGTTTTAGAGTGTACTGGTCATTGGTGTTCGCAATACCAGAGCTACGACTAAATTTTTTAAGTGTGCTTTGGATGACAGCGTTCGAAATCAAGCGCTTTTCCATGTCCGTGCTTTTCTCTCGCAAGTGACATTCACGCCCCACAAAGCCCTTTGTGCGTAAGAGCTACGCGTATCGAGTGTGGCGTGAGCGCGAGACCGACTGCTACAACACCAGGCGGCTAGGCCGCGATTAACGGAGAGGCATCGATTAGCAAAAGTGCGTTGATTTGAAGCGCGCTAACTTAAAGGACAATGAAGGATGGAGGGGAGAAGAAGGAATGAAGAGAGTGACGAAGCATGCGCAGTGCTCCACTGCGCAACAGCAACAGGTGACTTGCAAATTTCAGCGCTGACATGAGCGCAGCAAGTGGTTTGACATCATTCGAGAGAATTTTTTGTTTTCAGTAGCGGCAATCGACGTCAAAAAAGCGACAATTTAGGGACGTCCCGGCGTTGTGGGCGACACATCAGCGTCCAATTAGCGCTCACTCATCCGTGTATGACTTATGACCGGGCGCTTGTCGTTGCGATCACGCTGGGAATTCGCTTTTCTTTCCGCTGGCGGCCTTTCTACTTGAGCGCTAGGCGCTTCAATTTGATAAGACTTCCAGAAAAGTATGCAAATATGGCTGGATATGGAGTAACACAAATTTGCACTGGTCTCGTTCGTTCCTTTCTTTTACCTTATGCTGGAATCTCGATAAAAGTGTTTAAGGAGGGGTTGGTGCATATGTGCGGCTCCAGCTACTCCTCTTCTCTTACATGATATGGTTATTATCGTAAAGCTTTCAACCATAACAAAACTATCCTAATCAACACATGAGTGGACATTCATATGCCTTATCTCAGCCCTGCAATATAAATGGTCAAGCAGTAGGAGAAATTCACACAACACAAATTTTCACACAAACTAAACGTCCACACGTTCACAGGCGTGCGCACGAGGAGGGCAGGGGGGGGGGGGGGGCGCCCCTAGTCACCTAAAAGTGCGGGGGCGTTGACTTAATAAGGAGGGAAGGGGGGGGGGGGGGGCGCTGCGACGAACCTTCGCCCACCCTGAAAGGGAACCCTGAAGACGCCTATGCACACGTTGCTACGCTTGAGTTCATCTAGGCATTCATACATAAGAAACTGGGCACATGCAAATAGTTTCCTACTGGCCGCACCCTATACCTAAGTACCGCTGACATGTTCGCAGAAACAAATCTTATGTTGATTGATTGGGCCTTAATCTTGATAGATGGCAATTGTAAGCGTGAGCAAATGAAAAATATATCAACGTGCCCATGACCTTGACAGAGGAGAATCACGTCGTATACCTAGACCACCGCTTACTATACCCAAACGGCTGGACAACGTGCAAGAAAAACAAAGCGCATTGGTACGTTCGAAGTGGTGACATCGAAAGGGTAAGTCAGGTCAAGCGGCGATTGAATGCGGTTGTGAATCACGCTGAAGGAGAGACACGAAAGCTTCCACGGCTGCTGTTCTGTGTTCATCTCCATTCACAAGCACAACGCACCAGCCACAAGCATTTACTAGCTTATTTTAAACGTCGTCTACCACGTAGATATGTTACGCCCCATGCAAGCGTTGCCGTGTAGTAAAACCGGTGTCGCCATTCGACCGCGAGGAACAAAATACGCTTTTGCGGGCTTTATATAAACTCAGTGAAAATGCATGCTCTTTGTTTCCCGCATACAATACCTGGAAATATAAAACACATATAGGTTCTGGCAACCCGTTTCGTTCTCCATTCTTTTCATTATTAATAATAAATTGGGCGATTTCACCTTCCCATTTTATTCATAATATACAATGAAATTGCAAATGGATTCAATCTTTTATAACAAATATCGTTGTACCATCTGCTGTAAAATTGGGGCATACTTCCTCGGGTGTAAACTAGAAAGAAGGTGACATCAACGATACCTGATTAAGGCAGCGCTGCAAAGTTTACAAAAACGGCAGACAGGAACGACACAGACAAAGCGCATGGACCCCTACAACGATAGCCCCCCCGACACTGTGGAGATAAAAAAAAGGCGTGCTAGGAACGCCTTCCGGCTCTAGTCTTCATCCATCTAGCATGCCTTTCCACGCATTGCAATGTGTAATTTTGTGGCAGCCGCGCCGTCCTGTTTCACGCGGTTTGGTCCTGCCTGTCTAACAGAAGCATCGCGCAAATTACGCAGCCGACGTGGGAGGGGTGGGAGGAGGCTTAGTCCAGCCCAGCTCTCGAGGATCATCGAAGCCTCGTGAAACGGGCGCGGGCCACAGCTCCGTCCAACGGAGTCCCGGAACAGGGACCCTCCCAGTCCTCTCTGGAACTCGATCCAGTATACGATGCAGTTACTGCAATGAATGTTTTTTACTTATTCATTATTGATGGCTTTACTTGCGCTACTAGCGTGAAGTTAAATGTTTTTTATTGGAAAATGGCAAACGCCCCGTTTTGAAAAAAAGGAAACGCAAGCAAGCCAGATGATTATTGCTGTGCGACAAAAAAAGACTTCCCAAATGGAGCAAACTGTAGCGAATTCGTTCCTGCGCTTTTGTTGCTGATATTAAGAGCAGTCACAGCGCCAAGCTTTATGGTGAAACCACAATCCGAGATATCCATCGTGCTGCGGGCTCGGCTGACGCAGTTGATGTTGAGTGGCGATCTTCGAAACGTCAAGCATCAACGAGCCGCGAGAACATGTATTCACTATAAAATATATGTAAACTTGCAGCGAAACTTCGATAGAAGCCGATGTGTCAAACAGTTGGCGGCTCATTGCTTCCATCGCCATCCTCGTATCGTGGGGACAACTAACAGCAAGCAAGCAATAAAAAATGAAATGTGACCTCAGAACCGGAAGCGGTAGCGACGTCGCGCATTCGCGCCACATGGCACGAAATTGGATTTCATAAAATAATTGCCAATCCTTTGCATGTTTTTGATAACTACGCGTTTTTATTGCGTCTTCACGGCTTGCCAATGGCACGCGCGAGAGAAAACGAAGATAAGCGAGAAATATTGGAGAAGCAAGCTTGTTTTATTAGCCAAATAGTGCACTTGCAATATAAACAAAAATACTTTCCAGATGAAAAATTACACCATCTCCCGCTAAAGGGAACCATGTGTAGATGTGAAGCAGCGGGCGCTAACGCTTACACTGGCGGCGGCGTTGACGCTGGCGCTCATCGCAGCGTTGCGCAGGAGAGAAAACTGGGGAGGCGCAAAGCAGGCAGTGAAGGAGCAGTGTTTCCTACTGGAACATGCCAATCGCTGCTAATGGGCAATGAGAGACAGAAGACTCCGACTGGACACAGAGACCCGCACTCCGCTTTTAGTTAACGCGCACGCTGCGAATTTTTATTGTTCAACAACGCACAGGAGAAATCTCCCACCGGCACCACCTTGGAGGTCAAGATCCATTGCCATATATACGGGGTGGCCAGTGAACGGTTGTGCAGCGCGAGCAGTCGGTTTTTAAAGACGATAGTCTTTCTTGGGATACCTAAACGGAGAAATTTTGGTCTGTTTCTCTGTTTGTCGGCACGTCGCACGATTCATATAGCTGGCCAAAGTTTAACCCCCTGCCTTACGACCTCCAATCTTGACCGATGCGCATGTGTTCATACGGGCGAGCGTGGGCAATTAAAAATCAAATATTACGCATATCTGATGCACAACATCAATACCTTAGTACTATTCACAGTGTTCCTTTCAAACAAAATCTATAGATACGTAATTATAAAGATCCTAGTGTTTATTACGCGGCGCTGAAAATGCGCCGCTGTGTATAAAATAAGTCTCCACCCAGTGATTTAACTTCGACGCTGTGGTGCTGCCACCTGGCAGCAGCATAGTTCAACACAAGCCGATGTTCCCCGATAGCGCTGCAGGTGGCGTCCCCTTCTGTTTTATCAATGCCAGCCAGATGCGGCTGATTCAACGGTAGAAGAGCGCTGTCGCAGGCAAGCCAAAACATATATGTCCACTTGATGAAATACGACCCACTCTACAAGACATGATCAGAGAACGCAGAGAAAAGACCTACGACCAAATTTCAGCGGAGAAACGCCGGCGTCCGTCTAAGCGTGCCCGGGAAACGTCCGAAAAACGAGCCCAGCGGCTAGCCCAGCTATTAAATTGTGGTACTCATGCAGTACGGTCGGCACAAGACTATTGTCTCTCGACATTTGCTGCGAAGCACGCAGATACGCGGCCAATTTTTCAACCAAGAAACTCGCTAGCAGACGCTGCCTGCGTCGGCGTCGGGAGGCGAGAGAGGGGGGAGCTTAGGAGAGGAGAGAGAGGGGGGTGACACGCATGCGCAGTGGGAGTGTGAACGCCGTGGGCAGGGATGCGTAGAGGAGAGAGGGGGGAGCGTAGGAGAGGAGAAAGAGGGGGGGGACGCGCATGCGCAGTGGGGAGTGTAGACGCCGCGGGCAGGGATGCCGAGAGGGGGGGAGTGTAAGAGGGGAGAGAGGAGGGGAGGCGCATGCGCAATGAGGGTGTGGTTGCCGCGGGGAGGGATGCCTAGAGGAGAGAGAGGGGGAGAGGAAGTTTTTTATTTTTATTTTTTTTAAAGGGTTTGCGCATGCGCAGTAAGGGTGGGCACGCGGCACACCACCACCACCGGATTAAGCTTCGCCATAAGATGCTTCACATCTAAAATTTATGATAAACGGCTAATGAACGCAATAGCACAATAGTATGAAAACTCACGTTGTCCAATCGACGAAAACCATTGGAGCGAGGAAGCAGGCTTGAAAGGATCCCTTTTGTGGCTTGCCACAGCGTAGCGTTCCTTCGTTCAGCGTGCTGCATTGACCGTCGCGATAGGTCGTGAGCGAAAGCAGTCGGCAGTCACAGGAGCCGTTATCTACACATTCTATGAGCTCGTTTAGCTTCTCTCAAGTGTCAAGCCAGTAAACTAGACACAAGAAAATAAATAACCTACTGAAGATACGCGCGAGACCACAGCGCAAAAGTGAGCGATGCATCGTTGACCCGACAATGCGCCGAACTAAGCAGAAGCCCGCAAAACAAACCGCCTGGATACGCCCCCCATATCTGGCCCTCGATTAAAAAAAACGGCAGTCAACTATTTAGCCGAGTTCCAAATAAACCGTAAAGTAAACTGCCAGTTTACCTTGGCATATCTAAAGTTGGGAATATTCGAAAAAAAAATTCTATTGAGTTTTTCGTTGCCGTTATTTAACCCCACCTCACCAAGTCGCGCTTCAATCGCACTGCGCGTGTTGATGTCTGTGGCAATAATTTTTCGACTGCTTGTCGTTCCAACTTTCGCGACCGATATGAACTGACCTTGCAATCACTTTGACCGCACAATCCTGTTCGAGCGTTTCGATGATGAACACGTTGTCCAGTAGTGTTTCGACCATGACAGCAGCTTGGCAAGGATGCAGAACGCAAAGCCCAAAGCAACGGCAGCAAGACGAGGCCGGCAACAGGATCCTGTGGTTAAAACACGACGAGCGGAATTACAACGGCTACGCCGACAGTATCCTGCCGTACGTGCTAGAGCGGCCGAATCTAGGCGCCGACGCCACCAACAGTTCCAAAACGTACACAGTTGTTTGCGTCCCATTGCTAAGGAGCTTCGCTCATCGGTTGTATTCGTACGCGGAACAACTGCTAGTTTTTTGACTGCCAAGTTATATGTACTCACATGTCGAAAAATAAAATCAGTGGTAAATGAGCGATGTTGTCGCGCCTTCTTCATCTTGTGTGTCTTGTCAGAATTTTGTGCTGTTTTTCCCTTTTATAAACTATAAGAGGCGAGGTTTCAACCTTCGAGCCGGCCGTAAATTCATTCCCCGCAACGCACGCTTTTTTTTTCGCGAACACCCGCACGTGTTGTGTGCTAAAAATATCGTCGCATACATGGAAACCCGAGTTCAATGAGAGAAGATTGGAGAAGCTGGCACAAAACGACGAGGGGATTTGGAGCCCGGACAGAAACGGCAGTGTTTTACGTGGGGGGCTGTTGGTGTCGACAAAAAAAACAAAAAAAAAAAGAATAAAAGTTCGCGCGCGGCCCAACATAATGAGTCCAGACGGGATTATGAAGTTTACGGAGAAAGAATGAAAATGGTAATGGCGACTGTACGACAGTGTTTTGTAGTAACGCGTATAAATACTGTGCTCAAACGAGTCGTGACGTCACAAGCTGCTTGCTGTGCTAGCTTCTGCATTACGGCAAACGATATTGTTTCCTGGTAAACTGCGCGTGCAGTCAAGCTGTTACAACTTTCTTCAGCTTGGTGTTTAGATTGAATGATTTCCAGTGAATTAAGCTTTAGTAGAAGACGAAAGCTTCGTTTCGTGCAGCGAACGACATCACACACGCCACGGCAACATGGCGGTCGTCGGATGAGGGCGAGGTTTATAGCCCGTGACTTTTATTTTGTACTGAAATATTCTTGTGCAGTGCACTTTTCATTATGCAAAGGTGCAATAGAGAATATACTTCTGTTTTTCACTGAAAACCCAGAATTGTTGGGTGAATCTGTAGTGGCCCCTTTAAAGGGACACTAACGGCAAACGGTAAGGCGATGTAGATTGTTGAAAGGGCGTTTCAGAAATCTCTTAGTGCTTGTTTCGTGTTCAAGAAATGCCTATTTTGAATGCTATCAGGTTTTAGTGGTCCGCACAGCGTTAGCGCACTTCAAATCACTCGCCAAGGTATATGTAAACTGGTAGCGTAACTTCCATAGAAGCCCATGTATCCAGTAGCTGGCGGCTCGTTGCCACCGTCGCCATCTACGTATGGAGGGGACAACTAACAGCAAACAAAAAATAAAAAATAAAATATGACGTCACAACCGGAAGTGGTAGCGACGTCGTGCATTTGCCCTAAATGGCGGGAAATTGAAATTTTTCTTAATTGCTGCCTTTTTACATGTGCTTTAATAAATACGCGATTTTATTGCGCCTTTATGGCTCGCCAGATGCGTGCGCGAGAGAAAAGGAAGAACAAGAAAGATTGAGGAAGCAAGGTTGCTTTATTAGCCAAATAGTGTACTTGCAATATACACCAAAAATTTTGCAGATGAAGAAATTGTGATACAACTGTTCACGAGCACAATAGCACAAAGGTTCGAAAACTCACGTTGCCCAATCGTGGAAAACCACTGCAGCGAAACAGCAGCCTTGAGAATATCACTTCGGCAGCCTTAGGGCACAGCGTTTCTTCGCTTAGCGTGCCACATTCACCATCACGAAAGGCGAGGGCACGCCGGCCGTGCGCCAGTGCAGGCAGTCGGCAGTCACAGGAGCGGCTATCTACATATTCTGTGAGCTAGTTCAGCTATGAAATGTCACGCCAGTAAACAGCCCATAAGCAAATAAATAAACTACTGAAGGTACGCACGAAACCACCACGCAAAAGTGGGCGATGCCTCGTTGACCCAGCAATGCGCCGAACTAAACACAAGCAATGATGGCAGACTGTTTGCATACACCCCCCATTTATGGCGCTCGACCAAAAGATGAGGCAATCAACGATTTTGCGAAGTGTCAGATTAACCGTAAAGTAAATTTCTAGTTTACATTGGCATATATAAAATTATGAGTATTCGAAAAAAAAATTGCCTTGAGTTTTTGGTTTTCTTTATTTGTCCCCTCCTCACCTAGTCGCGCTTCAATCGTACGGCGGGCATTGATGTCTGTGGCAATAGGTTTTCGACCACTTTTCGTTCCAAGTTTCGCGACCGATATAATTTGACCATGCACTCGCCTGGAATGGTCTCCTGACGTTGCATTTGCCTTGCCCAACGCTGTCCGCCTTTACTGCCCGGCAGCACGCTGTGGTTTCTGCTCTGAAGGGCAAATTACACAACATCAGATGGACGCGGAATTTTGGCGCACTTTCTATTAGAGCGACTTTCATGAGCGTTAAAGGTACACACAGCAGTACGCTATAATGATTCCGGAGCTTTCCACTATGGCGTCCCTCATAATCAAATCATGGTTCTGGGACGTTAAACCCCAAAAATAATCATAAACCAGCAATTTTTATAAATATTAGGTTGTTGTGATAAGTTAAACAAACATTAACGCAACGTTCATTCCATCAGTGGATAGGTGTCTGGAATAACACCAGGCGGCAAAAATTTCGAGACGTTTTCCGCCAAGTGTGGGCTCCTCTTGAGAATTTAAACCCGATGGCCTGATTTGGTTTTAAATAACGTGGACAGCGCCTTCAGATTGCGAATGTCTTGAAAAAAAGCAGTTGCAAAGAAGGCCGGTGGTTAGCAATGCCTGGCGGGGAATCAACCGTCGAGCTACGCGCCGGTTCACGGCGTAGTACCTACTTGGCGTAGAGCCAGATTCGTCGGCCGTGTAGCTACTTTTGTACGACACAGGGATTTCTGTAATGCCGACATACAATTTCAGGAACCAAATGAGTTTGCTGTTCACTAAAGCGTCCATCCAATCACGCCGCGAGTGCTCGCGGAGCGTAGTTCTTGGCTGTATTCTGTGCCGCCGAGACACGTGATGTCGGGCTCACAGAATGAATCAGCAATTCCGTCTGGCGTCCCGATACCGAGACTGCCTGACGCCTTCTTTCAGTAGACTAGAATCCAATGGCCGTGGGGGGTGTCTGCCTGATCGCCATACGCTGTAACATCGCAATACTGTGTGGGTTCAGTGTGTCTTGAAGCGTGCGCTTGTCGGATGTGTTCCATCGTGACTTCTAGGTCTTATTTCACTTGTCATGCAAACGAGTCGTTCACCCAAAACACGCGACACTGCGCTTCCACCTGCTGGTGATTCGGTGAGTACGTGTGCATGATTTTTGAGATCAGGCATTGTCTCTAGAAAAATACAAGATGAAATTCCGGGTGCAGACAAGGTTCACTTATCAAATGTGCCTGATTTACTTTACTGCAGCACTTAGTGCGTTTTCGCAAGCATTTTATCATGTCAAGGGGCAGAACAATGTACCGCCTGCGAGAACATTTTACTGGCCGTGCACTTGTTATCGACATGACGAAAAGCATTAAGTAATGTTGTATTAGCTTGTGGGGTTGGCGCCGTCTGGCCAAGGACGGGAGGCAGCCGCTGGTGTCGAACTCAGAAAATAAGGTTTATTAGCACGAAGAACTTGAAATGGTTAAGCACATGATTCAACTAACAAACTCAGCCACCGCCCACGTCCTCATCCGTCGCCGCGCCGGGCACACCACACGCACGTGCACTCCCTGCCAGTCCACAGCCGAGTCCCCTCTCAGCGTGTCCGCTGCCGCTTTAGTAGCCCATATGTGGGCCGCGCGCACACCCACTACGCAGCACGTGTAGATATGGCCTTGTGGTGCGCGCGATTCCCACAAGCTGCAGAGTGCTGCGTGAATCGCACTTGAATTTTGTCCCGGGGCATATGGAATACAATGTCGAACTACATATAATCGCTGGAATGGGCTTTGTATTTTGTATATCACGACGTGAATTAACAAGGTCATGAAACCTCTCATCCACGAATCCAACCATTTTCACGCGTATGCGTATACCGTATCACATTTCGTTTAGATGTTAAAGACACAAAATGGCCAGCTGCAGCCCGACATGAACATCGCGTGATCAAGACCCGAGCCCTCGACCACTTCATTCTTTTATTATACTGCTCGCGTCCAACCTCCTCTTCCTGCTCTTCTCTGTCCTCCTCCTTGTTGTCATCCGTCCGGAATCATCAGCAAAATATTCCCAAGGGACCAAAGCGATCATTCGGCAATTGATTCTTGCTGACTCGCTATCAGAATACATAATTTCTGAACGAGTCGTTTTAACGCGAGAGCGTTAAAGAGCTCGTTTCGCAGAAATTCCGCTGTCGGTGTCGGCGTCATTGGTTGTGAGCGAAAAATGATCAGCTTGTCCGTGACCGAAAAATCAAGAAAGATGCATATATAATAATAAAAAATTGGCCGCGTATCTGCGTGCTTCGCTGCAAATATCGTCGTAAGATGATAGTCTTGTGCCGGCCGTACTACACGAGTCCTGGTCTCATCCGCGGCCACCCGTGATGCTAATCTCGTACCGTTTCCGTCCTGGCATGATAAATGCAATGGAGGTTTGTTTGAACAGATTTCATTTTACCGCATTATCACTGCTGGCATGCCATGTGTTCGTACCTCCAAGACATGTCAGCAATGTTTGGGTCGCGTGTGGTACTGTATAGCATGATAGTTTGCAAAGAAGAACCATTTGTGAGACATGAATGTATTTTATTGTGTGGAAGGGTCAATGGCTGTGCGCATGTACTACTGGTGCGTGAAGCACCCGTTCGGCACGAGCTTCGGGCGTCTCTTCTGCCGCTCAGTACACTCGCTTAGCCTCTCGGTCGCTGACGATTCGCGCGTCGCGCACCTGGTCTGTGTCCTGTTGCCTCCGGGTGCGCCTCGACTCACGATCTTTCTCTAGCCGCTGGGCTCGTTGCTCGGACGTTTCCTGGGCACGCTTGAGACGACGGGTGTCGGCGTGCCGGCGCTTCTCCGCTGCAATTTGGTCGTCGGCCGTTTCCCTGCGTTGGCTGGGCTTGTCTAGTATAGGGGGCTTGTATTTCATCAAGCGTCCATTTATGTTTTGCCTTGCCTCAGACAGCGCCTCCTATATGTTGAACCAGCCGCATCTGGCGTGCATTAATAAAATAGAGGAGGTGCTGCGTGAGATATGGATGCCATCTGGCAGTGGCGTCGGGAAACATGAGTTTGTGCAGAACCCAGGGCCACTGCCAGGTGGCAGCACCATATCGTCGGCACAGGGCTTTTTCGTGCATAGCGTCGCATTTTCAGCGCAGCCTAAGAAACACTAGGGACTTTAGAATTACGTATCTATGTATTTTCTAGTAAAGGAACACCCCACCTAATACTTACGTATTGATGTTGCGCCTCAGATATGTGTAATATTTGCTTTTTGATCGACAATGTTCACAAGTATGAACGCACCTACCAGTTCAAGATGGCTGGGCGTTCACCAAGTGGTTAAACTTTGCCCGGGTGGCTGAACCGTGTGACAGAAAGACAGACCAAAATTTCTGCCTTCAAGTATCCAAAGAAATACTATCGCCTTTAAAAAAAACGTCGGTCCGAGTGACAACCAAACCCAGGCTGCCTGCGTGGCAAGCAGGTGTTCTACCATGGAGCCACGCTAATGCTTGAAACTGATTCGGAACAAAAAATTACACCATCTCCCGCTAAAGGGAACCATGTGTAGATGTGAAGCAGCAGGGCGCTAACGCTTACACTGGCGGCGGCGTTGACGCTGGCGCTCATCGCAGCGTTGCGCAGGAGAGAAAACTGGGGAGGCGCAAAGCAGGCAGTTATGGAGCAGTGTTTCCTACTGGAACATGCCAATCGCTGCTAATGGGCAATGAGAGACAGAAGACTCCGACTGGACACAGAGACCCGCACTCCGCTTTTAGTTAACGCGCACGCTGCGAATTTTTATTGTTCAACAACGCACAGGAGAAATCTCCCACCGGCACCACCTTGGAGGTCAAGATCCATTGCCATATATACGGGGTGGCCAGTGAACGGTTGTGCAGCGCGAGCAGTCGGTTTTTTCAACCAAGCAGACGCTGCCTGCGTTGGCGTCGCGAGGCGAGAGAGGGGGGGAGCGTAGGAGAGGAGAGAGAGGGGGGTGACACGCATGCGCAGTGGGAGTGTGAACGCCGTGGGCAGGGATGCGTAGAGGAGAGAGGGGGGAAGCGTAGAAGAGGAGAGAGAGGGGGGGGACGCGCATGCGCAGTGGGGAGTGTAGACGCCGCGGGCAGGGATGCCTAGAGGAGAGAGAGGGGGGAGTGTAAGAGGGGAGAGAGGAGAGGAGGCGCATGCGCAGTGAGGGTGTTGTTGCCACGGGGATGGATGCCTAGAGGAGAGAGAGAGGGGGGGGGGGAGGTTTTTTATTTTTATTTTTTTAAAGGGTCTGCGCATGCGCAGTAAGGGTGGGCACGTAGCACACCACCACCACCACCACCGGATTAAGCTTCGCCATAAGATGCTTCACATCTAAAAAATTGGCACTGTATCTGCGTGCTTCGCTGCAAATGTCGTCGAAAGACGATAGTATTGTGCCGGCCGTACTACTATGTTTTGCCTTGCCTCAGATAGCGCCTACTCTACGTTGAATTGGCCGCATCTGGCTAGCATTGTTAATATAGAGGAGGCGCTGCTCGAGATATGGACGCCATCAAAAAACATGAGCTTGGGTTGAACCAAGGGCCACGGCCAGCGGCAGCACTTTATCATCGGCACAGGGCTTTTTTGTGCAAAGCATCGCAGTTTATGCACAGCGTCCCATTTTCAGCATAGCCTAAAAAACACTAGTGTCTTTAGAATTACGTATCTGTGTATTTTCTAATAAAAGAACACACTACCTGATACTTACATATTAATGTTGCGGCTCAGGTATGCGTAGTATTTGCTTTTTGATCGAATATGTTCACAAGTATGAACGCAAACACCAGTTCAAGATGGCTGGGCGTTCAGAAATAGGTTAAACTTTGGCCGAGTAGCTAGCTGAATCGGGTGACAGACAGACAGACCAAAATTTTTGCGTTGAAGTATCCCAAGAAAGACTATCGTCTTTAAAACACAATATGAATATCGCGTAGCTGAAGGAGTCTCCTTAATACACGTAATATTGCGTGGCAGAAGCATGGAATCGCGCCTGGCATCAAAACACGTGAATTGCCCAACGAGAGGGTTCTTTAAAGGCCCACCCATTACAAACTGTTCAAACATATGTTCGCCTGTTCTCTTATCGGACGCGTAGTGGGCCCTTCGCCGATTCGCAAAACGAGCAATTATGGCGTAGGGGGGCACTTAACAATTGTACTTGCAGTATACATTCTAGGATAGTCTGAAACGACCATTTTTACGCGCAGAGTCATTCGTTTCCTTATAGCATGGTTGAGGCATTCACCGAGAACCAAAGCGAGGCTAGCAATTGAGAAAGGGATGCGCACGGGACCCGATTACGGTATTGTCTTCTACTCTAGAAGGCGAAGCTCAAGCGTCCTCCTAATTTTTATTGTTTGTCCAGAAGCTATCGTCGCAGGGTACAGATGCGCGCAACACAGTCCTGTCCCGGGTGCACCGACAGAACTCTGTTCAGCTTCTGTAGCAGTTGGCGTGCGCTGCAGTCATGCACAATCACAATCACGCACAGTAGTCAACACCCATGTCTATAACGACGAAGCATCGCGCAAGCAACTGCTCGAGCTATATCTGCAGTCGTAAGTAAGCCACATCAGAGAATGCGCGGTGACAATGACTCGCCTCCATAGCATTTCTGACCTTTGTTTATCACCGCAGACGCAACTGCTTTCGCCGTCTAAAGCACTCTCAACGGTTGAGCGCAAAAGCAAATAACAAGGAAAAAAAAATTACACCATCTCCCGCTAAAGGGAACCATGTGTAGATGTGAAGCAGCGGGCGCTAACGCTTACACTGACGGCGGCGTTGACGCTGGCGCTCATCGCAGCGTTGCGCAGGAGAGAAAACTGGGGAGGCGCAAAGCAGGCAGTGATGGAGCAGTGTTTCCTACTGGAACATGCCAATCGCTGCTAATGGGCAGTGAGAGACAGAAGACTCCGACTGGACACAGAGACCCGCACTCCGCTATTAGTTAACGCGCACGCTGCGAATTTTTATTGTTCAACAACGCACAGGAGAAATCTCCCACCGGCACCACCTTGGAGGTCAAGATCCATTGCCATATATACGGGGTGGCCAGTGAACGGTTGTGCAGATCCGGTTTTTACCAGTTTATGACGAAGATGGAGGAGTGCCTTACGATACTGTTATGTTGCTCGGCCTCTACAGTATTTGGAAAAAGTACATGGCAGTTCGCCATGCCGATATCAAAACAATGCCTATTCGTGAATATTTCCGCCAAATGATCGCGAACTTTGTTGACGAATGTAAAATTATGGACCCAGTGCCAGAGTGGCTCGGTATACTTGAGCCACTTATGGGCATAAAGGAATTATAATGGCTATGTAAACTACACTGCTTCTCACCTCTGTCCACGCTGTTCATGCACTGTAATATTACTGTATGATGTGCAAGTAATAAAGAAAAAAAAAGCGCGAGCAGTCGGTTTTTTCAACCAAGAAACTCGCTAGCAGACGCTGCCTGCGTCGGCGTCGCGAGGCGAGAGAGGGGGGAGCGTACGAGAGGAGAGAGAGGGGGTGACACGCATGCGCAGTGGGAGTGTAGACGCCGCGGGCAGGGATGCCTAGAGGAGAGGGGGGGAGTGTAAGAGGGGAGAGAGGAGGGGAGGCGCATGCGCAGTGAGGGTGTGCTTGCCGCGGGGAGGGATGCCTAGAGGAGAGAGAGGGGGGAGAGGAGGTTTTTTTTATTTCTATTTTTTAAAGGGTTTGCGCATGCGCAGTAAGGGTGGGCACGCGGCACACCACCACCACCACTACCGGATTAAGCTTCGCCATAAGATGCTTCACATCTAAAAAAACCAGGCGAACCGTTCTCGGAGCGGGATGCAAGCTGCACTTCATGCTTATTCTCCGTTCGCGGTCTCATTTTTCCAACAACAGATTCACCCCTACATGTCAGCTGAATGAAGCTTTCTGTGGTTTCAGCGTCATACCCTTGACAGCGCTTCTGACGGCCAAAGTAGTTGTCGCGGCAGCAGCGATACACATGGACGGAATCTCCAAGGCAGGCAAGTCATTGGCGCCGCGCGTGCTCGGATGTGGCCCGTTTCGGATGTCACTCGTGCTCTTCCGAGCATGACGCTCCTTCGTTCTAGATTTGTGTTGACCACTGTACACAATACACAAGCAGGTAGCTCAGGCTGTTCAAAAGCAGGCCCATAGTACGCGGATCGAAGTAAGAGCAGGTACTACCGCTTCCGTCGGACCTATAACTCCGCTGTGAGACGCTCATGACAACGCGCCTGCAGGGGAAGGTCCTCTCTTGTCGATGACGTGTAATTCGAAAAGGTAGCTCCTTGCAGAAAGCATAAGGTGCGTCTTGCGAGCAAGAAGTGTGATCGTTTCAGTGGTTGCCGTTTATCGGGGCTGCAATCAAGATAAATATGAGTTCCATTGTTGATGACCGCTTGAACTTCGCTGAAAACGGTAGCGAGGGCTCCGGCATTCGGACTGGTTCGTCCGAATGCGTCGATATGACGATGCGCTCTGACCAGCCTCTCCACAAAGGAGTTTTATCACCCACGAACTTCCATTTGACGACTGGTTCCCATTGGAAGACGAGTAGCAGCTGCATAACGTCAGCGTCGAGCTTTCTATCCTTGAGCAGGACATTATTGTGGCAGGGATGACCTAGCACGTGTGGTTAAGCGTCAAACACAGCACGAAACTTTGTCGTGATACTATTTTGGCAGATGACTGCCTGATGAGGTGTGTAATACATATTCTCTTGTGGCTACCGTTCTTCAACTCACTTTGTCCGTTCTTCCTTGAAATCGCTGCGATTGCCCCGCCATGCTACTTCAAAAGTACAGGCTGTTTCTTGAACGTGTTGAATTGCGCTTGCAGATAGCACTCGGCTAATCTTCGATTATTGCAGCCTGAACGTATGTATCCTTGGAATTTGCGTCTTCAGCGGCACTTGGTTCCGCCTATAGAAGTTGTGCAGACATTCGCAAAAATCCCTCAAAAACGAGCCCTTAAAATTCCCCTTCTTCCATTCATTCATAGTGAGGGTCTCGTTCTGGCAGACTGGATCACGTGCTTCGTGACGCCAGCAGGCAGAAAGAGAGTGTTCTACACTCGCCGTCATGGCTACTAGTGGCGCTGACCAACGCTGCCACGTTTAAATGCACATATTGTCACGTAGTCGTGACGTTGACGAAGGGAGCAGTCGGCGTCTTCAAGGTGAAACTCTTTATATGTCAATGCCAGCCAAATGCGCCCGTTCCAGCCGTTCCCCACCCTCTCCTCTAGCCCTTTCCTACTCTCGCCCATCGCCTAGCCTTCGCGTGTGCTTTGCGTTCATGGGGGAGAGCACCCGTCATGTATTGCCTCACGACGGAAATCATATGAAGTAATTTTTTGTTCAGCTGTGTGCAGATCCGTGGGGCGGCGTGTTGCCTCCCTCGTGTTCACTATGTTGGCGGTCACGTTCGCTCTGTAAGAGACGCGGTGTTTTGAGATAGCGCGTCTCCGTTCGTGGCGCTATGCGGGCAACCAATGGCGACGCGGTACCGCGACGCTGCAGGGCATGCGCTGCCTTTAATAGGTGCCACACGTGCGCTGTGAGGCGGTGGCGGCGGCATTGCTTCGAGCTACAAAGAATGAGCATGAAGGAACAAATTGTACAGACACATGATATTGGAGAGGGAAAACGTGTCTATCGCATCTCCGTGCGAAAGCACTCGGACGCACATGTGACGCAAGCAGCCCTACCCTACATATGGCGTCGCATCACGACCACTCCCTGATTAAAGGCGGACCGGCGGCTCCCATTGAGGGGCGAGCGTTTGCACTGGCATTGAATAAAATAGAGGAGGCGTTGGCCGAACTTGTGGCCTCGAAACGGAAACTCAAGTTACAACAAGCAATGCACGCTGCACACTGATAACGGCGCACAGAGCGTCGGTCGTCGAAAAACTGATTCGCGGCAACGCGCGTCGGCATTTATACACGTGTCGTCGAACATTCGAGCGTTATCGCTGGCGGCCGAGTTTGTTCCAGAATAAACTCCGCTGTTCGCGTTTGCGCGCTCAAGCCGGACAGATGATCCGAAAACTATCTAGAATGCTCTCAGACATTCTGGCATGGATTGTGCAGGGCAGTATCTACACGCGCAATACGCCGGCAACACAAAGCATAGAAAGGAGCGCCTGTGGCATTATACATTCCAGAAAGTTGACGGAGGGATGACCGCCGCTACATGTATCTGAGTTGGTAGAGCATCGGACGTGTTATTCGAAGGTCGCAGGTTCGGTCCCTGCCAACGGCACGTTATCTTTTCGTCCACTTTGTCTTCTTCACGTTTACATCATACTTACGACAAATAACATCCCCTATACGTTCTTTGGCTTTATTGTCTGTTAGTTCCGATTGATCTTGTGCCTTAACAAAGAAATAAAATGAGCCCTTCAAGTTCCGCTTCTTTCGTGCGGTCACTGTGAGCGAGATAATGTTGTGGTCAGTGTTTCCTCTCTCTCTCGTTTCATTGGCGACACCCGTCGTGGGCTCTCATCTCCCTTCAACAAAATTCTTTTTTTATGGCTTTACCTTCACTGAACGCATGGTGTTCTTTATCGTTACGCCAATGCTTTATTTGCGTTGAGTATGTAGGCGCCTCAGGGGGAGTTTTGACACAAGTTCTCTGAGAATAGTGCCAATCCGGGGCCGAAAAAAGCTAGTCAAAATGTATAATTAACTCTAATCGACCTAATTAACTTCTGAAGTATGACTGTCTTTTTATATTTATTAAACCCTGTTCAAAACAAGGTTTAAATGGTTTAAGTTAATTTTTTTTTGAAGCTCAGGATAAGTGCATTAAAAAAGGGAATACAGTAGTGTATCGACTTATTATCGATCGCCTGGGAAAAAGGGAGAGTTACAAACAACAAAATGTTCGACGCGATGATGGTCAAGTATGGCCTTCGTCGCCAAGCAGCTTCCGAAATTAGGTTGAGGCAACGTGCCTGTTCGACCCAGCTTCACCGGATTCACCGGACAAGAGTACAAGTAAACATTGGCGATACTCAACGCTGTACCATATGGCCATCATATTTTTTGTGCCGTAACCGTTAACGAGCACAGCGAGCGCGTTCGACACACGTGCGTTGTACAAGGTCAGCTTTGGAAAACGAGCATGTTAAAATGTTTTGCGGCAGCAAAGCGTGTAACGAGCAAAAAGAAAGAAAGCAAAATGTCAACATGGGGCGGGCTTTTCATGCCAGAAAGTTGGATGAACTAAAACACGCGCGTAAAAAAGAAAAGAATTGACAACATGCTTAATAAATCACAAGAAATTAAGGAACGAAAACACCAAAATGGCTTTTCGTTTATGATTCATTTTTATGCCGTAAGTGCAGTACCTTGAGAAACATGCCCACATGCACGTTTTGCAAGACCACCAAAAGACGGCCATCGCGTGATGGGCTTTTTTGAATTGCTTGAAAGCTGACGTTCTCGCCATTCTAAATGTTTATGGCCTGGATTACCAGGCCACTGCACCGCTAAAAGAGTTGTAAATATGATGCAGTACGGGTACTAAACCTTCTAATGCATGATGCCGACTACGCCTAGCGAGCTTGGAACATCGTTGTGCAATCACCCGTCAAAGCATTGCGCAGTTACTGCACCATCGACTGTGAATAAACTATATGAAGTCGTGTGCCAAACAAACTAAGTCTTGCTGTCCAAAAACGGGTAGATGCAAGTTGCGTAATATTGGCGTCTTGGTGCTAGGAGATTATATTTATTCATATTTATTTTTTATTTTCGAGCTCCCTGACAACGTTAACCTGTCTCGCGCCAAAGTTAGCACCACCTAAGGCTTGTACGCCAGCAATAATTCATATTTTCAGCCCGAGCCGAAGTACTCACGAAAAACAAACACAACGAAGTACAACGTGCATGTACAAAAATAAAGGCTGTGCTGCGGTACCAGGGGAGGCATTGACCCGGTCAGTTAAGAATGTGTCTGAGCAAAAAGTATAGTGTCTAGGAACGCGGCCATAAAAACAGGCAAATCACGAGACAGGTGTTCCAGCCTCCCATCTGGGTTCAGGGAGGGGTTCCAGTATCTCTGGCTTCTCATCGTACATAGTCTCTTCCAGACACTGTCCTTCACTCTTACGATCAGCGTATCTTGTATGTGCCTTTCCTTGTTCCTTGAGTTTCACGCTTTATTACTCTAGCGTGCGTTTTCGTATGGTGCTGGCCAGCTTAATTAACTTCTTCCAAACGAAGCCCTCTGCTACGTGCACTTCACAAAGAGACGAGACGGATGCATAGACCAGCTGGCAACGCCCTGATATGTCTCTCACCGCGCCTGTGCCTTCACGGTGGATCCCGCCCTTTAACAAGAAATTGCGCGAACTCGCAGTATCGGTCTTCACTCGCCACTGAGCGCTTCTATACTCTCACGCGCTGTTATTACCTTAGTTATAAGTTCACCGCTATAAATTCTAAAGAAAGAATAAAAAATGAAAGCTGCCGAATGTTCGTGCAGACATCCACATGTTCATCGCTCGCAAAGGACTGACCTGTTCGCGAAGGGTCGTTAGCCGATCCGTGCAAATGTGCGCCGCGCCATGGAAATGAAGATTTCCAGCCACGAGTTTCAAGAACCCGTGTTTGATTTATTACGTTCCGACAAAGTCCGCAAATACGGGTCGGCAGAATTTCTGGATTTTAAATTGCTATTGAAGGTGCCCCTGGACCTTGAGAAAGAATGCTTGTTGACATTGTCTTGGAAACGAATATAGCTTATTTCCAGGATTCTTCAAAAGGGACTCCTATTTGTACAAGAAGTGTTATTAAAATTGTCATCACCTTCCCGAAATAGCAGAAATTATCCGGGAAACTCAACATTGTCGCTGACAGACACAGCACTTACTATTTGTTGCAGCGCGAACGTCCAAGGTAACCTTTAAATGGCCAGAACAATTTCGAAAGTAAAGATGTGAGCTGACGAAAAACAACAAAGCGCAGTAGTGTATGAGCAGAAATTGATGCCTGAAGACGGTCTGCTTGACGCTTTTATAGGTTGGCATGGCTTTCTTAAAAGTGCCTTTTCATCCTTGTCATGTTTGATGTAATTTTTTCACACGTGACGTGGTGTCGTACTTATGGTGCTCTCAGAAAACTGTGTGCATTCGTTCCCAAAACCAAGGCTTTCTTGTTTAATTCCTTGCCGAATTTCTCAGTACCTCTGTACTTTCTATAGGCATATTTAGACTGCCAATCAAGTAAAACACCCAACAATTTAAGGGCGTAGTTTCATCATCCCGAAAACACGTGGAAAGCTCCTATTGGTTTCATGAGCTTGCAAAGCTGCGAAATTGACTCTTCCAAAAAAAAAAAAAGCTATCTTTGCCACATCCTCCATTGCTTGTTGTTCTTAAACCCGTTTTATATTCAAAACTGCAAGAAATATTCATCAAAAATAACAAAGAAGTCTAACAAATTCCAGCCGAAACAACACAGCCACAGGCAGCTTCGGATATCCCGAGGTGAGCGGCCTTAAAGTTTGTTCACAGATTCCATGGAAAAGGAACGGAGCAGCGTAGCGTGACCCATGCCAGTTGTATCTGCACGAAAGCACCTGGAAAGACTGCCTCTCTTTGTTGGCTGAATGTTTTTTAAACTTCGCTCGAATGCCCGCATTCTCTCGTCTCGAGCAAGATTCTCCGGCAAAGAGAAAAAAGAATTGTTTCATCAAAGTAAAAGCGGTGCAGAAAACTTCCCACACACTTTTACTTGACCCTTGGAACCCTCAAAAGAAACTTTGCATGGTTCTTGAATAAATCTTTTTTACCAGGTTGTAGACGAAAACAGTGTGCTAGGTCTGCCCAAAACGGTTCCCCCTAAGTGACCCCAATGTACGGTAGTGCGTCTTCTGCAACGAACTAAGAGCCGAGGTTGAATATTTGCGAAACAGCAAATGGCGTTCATTGCGTTCATTTCAAAATAAACACATACTTGTAGCAAAACTTTATTATTATTATTATTATTATTATTATTATTTATTTATTTATTTATTTATTTATTTATTTATTTATTTATTTATTTATTTATTTTGGATTCTCCTGTCTCAGTGTTCATTTTTGCCCTTGTGTCGGTCATGACCTCTCGGTGTACCGTGGCTCACGCAAGGGGGCGCCGCTGTGTTCAGGTCATTCGCGAGGCTGCGCAATTTCTTTGCCCAGCGGGGTCCACTCAACCACTGCACCGTTGTAGGGACAAGAAAAAATGAAGAAAAAAAAAACACGTTATATTACCGCAAAACGAAGACCCGATTGCTTGATACGACAGTAGAAGCTAAGATGCAGTCGTGAGAATTTTACCCATAAAAATGACTTAATAGACGTCCGACATTAAATGCTTGGAATACTGAACAAGACACACACGCTTTCTCTCTCTACCTGTGTGCGTGTGTGTATGCGTGTGTGTATGCGTATGTGTGTGCGCGCGCGCGCGTTTGAATGTACGTGTGTGTGTGTGTTTGTGTTTGTGCGCGTGCGTGCGTGCGTGTGTGTGCGTGTGTGTAACTTGAAAAGTAAAGCTTCAGTCTTCATGAGTATATACGGACGCAACGTTACAATTTAACTTAGCCTTTGCGAAGGTAATAAAAATGACCGTGTATAAAAAATCGCATGCCTTCTGATCTATGCTTTTGCATGTTGTTCACTGAGAAATGTTCATTAGGATTTCTCCACGAACTTAGTGGCCGAATGGTAGAAGAAGGCTCTGTTTGTCGCCCATTCAAGTGTGTTCAAGTGGCTTGCATTTTTCGTTTGAATTTCAGTCAACAAGACACACAATACCACCGCCATACACCGCTATAGTAGTGGTCTTAATAGAACTTCTAAGTGAAATGACAGGCAACAAAAAATTAATTTTATGGGCAGGAGGGCAGAAAAACAGACAGACAAGCTAACGAACACTGATTTTGCGCGAACATGGGGGAAGTCAAGTGCCTTAGTTAAGCTCACACAAAGCAAGTACTGCGAACAGTTTTGTAGATTTATTTGGAAAGTCATCTTTTATATTTGTAGGATATGTATTTCGATAGATTACGGCTCCTTAGATTTTAGGAACTCCTCCTATGCCGCACTCCGTTGCTCAAAGGAGGTGGTTGTAAACTGATACGAATGAGCACGTGCCTACGTAACACTCATCAGTTATAGCCATACTGTTCTTTCATGCGCGCCCGCTTCGTACTATGCGTACTTTTAACGTTACCGGTATGCCACACCAACTGCGATGTTGTATTAGCCCATGCCATCTTGCATAGTGGGAAAAGGAAGGCGAGTCCTAGTAGTTCAGAATAGGAACACGGATGCTTGGGCGAGTTTGCATGACATCACGGAATAACTTCACAGCACCGAAAAGGACAGTCTGGGGACAGCACGAGCGCTGACCCCATTAGATGGCACGCATGCGCGCACACTTGCGCAGACGGCTCGCAAAAACCCAAGAAAAAATACACCCCAAAGTCACACTGCTATGACACCAGATTTATTCAATAGATTACATTCGCTATCCAGAAGACTCCGTGAAGGTTGGCTGACACGCGCCTCGCCTTTCTTTTTTATTAGAAAGGCTTCGACAATCTGCCGTGTTAGTTTATTGTCGTGTCTGAAAATGACAGGTGTGTCCGATAACGCAGGTTCACATCCGCGATCACGGCAGTGCAGCGTAAGGTGGGAATAGGCCGTGACTTTAAGCGAGCAGTGGTGCTCTCTAAGCTTTACATTCAAGCACATGCCCGACTGTCCAATATAAAACCGCCCATACGTGAAAGGAATGTGGTGCGCAGCCGCGTGTTTACAGGGCACAAACTGCACGCCATGTTGCGCCTTGCATTGAGGGTTTCTTGCACGCTCGTTAGTGCCAAGGCGCTTCTTCAAGGCAGGACATATGGCACTTAGTTTATTCTTTGTGGAAAAAAAAAAAAAGACCTCGTCGACGTCGTGTGTCCCCTCTTTTTCGGATGTGCTTCATTGCGGCACTTGTGAAGTTATTCAGTGAGTTCAAATTAGATAAAATAAATACGTAAATTACATAATCAGAGAGCACTAGGTGTGCACACTGTAGTCCACTGCAAATACAGTGAAGGCTCGTTAATACGAACTCGGTTAATTGGAACTCACAGTTAGTTCGAACTGACGCCATGGTCCCGTCCAAGCCCTGTGTACTTCTACGAGGGAAAACTCCCGATGATTCGAACGCGTCGGTATCCGCAACGGTTAATTCGAAATGGGAGCCCCTGGTTTTTATCGCTCCTCGCCAAAGTCTGCCCAGGGCGATGACAATATGTTGCAAAACCAAACCAAACCAAACCAAACCAAATGTACTATGGATGCGAGACAACGAAACAGCAGCATTCCCCAGGAGATGAGAATTCAGACGCGGCGCTAGAGCTCTTAGGCAAGTTGCAAACGATGCCCATGGTGTCGCAACAGAAGAAACACAAGAAATTCACGTGTATAAAACGGTTCTTGCCATGAAAATTCCTCCTTCTCAGCTTTTGTCATTCCACACTTGGCTGTAGAGCAGACATTTAAATTATGTAGAGTGACGTCTTCTACTGTTGCGGAACTGTTTGGAATTCTATCCGCGTTGTGCTTTATAACATCAGAAAAAAAGCGCGAAAAATGGTCATTTTTTACGATTCAAAGGGCGCTCTAGCACAGCTGCAAAGTGATAGAAAAAATTCTCTAAATTCTTCCCTATTATATGAGACCCTAAAAGAACACGCAAAAGCGACAGCAATGAATCACGTGATCGCATTTCAATGGATACCAGGTCACTGCAGAATTCCTGGAAACACTGCAGCGGACGCCGTGGCAAATCGGGCACACAATAACGAAGAGACAATTAGTCCTCCAATTTCACGCAATGAAATCCGTCTACTCCTGAGACAGATATCCGATAGCCTCACCAAAGACAATTGGTTCGATGAGAAGTCTAAAAGTTCGGAATTATATCTGATAGACCCTTGCATAAAACTATGCATTCCATCAGATTTGAGAGAAAATAGGAGATTTGAAACATTAGTCCACCGCTTACGGCTTGGCACAGCATTTACGCGACACTTCCTACACAGGATAAAACATGCGTCTAGTACAGAGTGTTCCGTCCGGCCACCCTGACGAAGATGTACATCATATGCTTATCAAATGCAAAAAATATGAATCGCCACGAAAAGTTCTACGAGCAAGTCTGCTACTTTTAGATGCAAGGCCTTTCACAATGAAGAAAATACTAGGTCCATGGCCAACGACAGGTCTCCAGAAAAGAGCGCTTGTCGCCTTCAAGAAGTTTCTTGAAGAATCAAATTTTTTATGGAAATATTGAACTACTGTACTCGATGTCGCCTTCCCCTTCATACTAAAGGAACAGTGTAATGTTGTGATGTGCGTTTGATTTTATGTGTAATCATTTGCCTCAGTGTGTTTTGCTGTGTATGTCAAGCATTACAGAATATTTGAGTTTCAACTTCTACATTTGAACTGACTCTTCCTATCTAAACTTGTGATACAAAACTTGTGCACATATGAACATATTAGACTTATCTGAACTCTCAATGTAATGTTCGGTTGTGCTGTATTTACACATCGTGTGTTGTACTGTATTGGATTTTGTGCCGTTATTATTTTTCTTAGTACATATTTTGTCTGTTAAGCGAGAAGGAGTAGCCGGTGCCACCATAATAGCACCAACCTCTCCTATTTCACCATTTCAATAAAAAAAAACCAAATTACTGCTTACTTTTAATGTTGATAACGGTAACTGTGCCATGTAAATTAACGTGTTCTGCAGCATAAATAGTGTCATATATTTCACATTAAAGCACACAGCTCGAATGAAGGCACGTCGGTGCTTCTTTCTGGAGTATCACTGATAAATTAATTATGTTTATTAATAATTGATGGGGTTTAACGTCCCAAAACCACCATATGATTATGAGAGGCGCCGTAGTGGAGGGCTCCGGAAATTTCGACCACCTGGGGTTCTTTAACGTGCACCTAAATCTAAGTACACGGGTCTCGAGCATTTTCGCCTCCATCGAAAATGCCCCCCGCCGCGGCTGGGATTCGATCCCGCGACCTTCGGGTCAGCAGTCGAGCACCATAACCACTAGACCAAAATTAATTATGTTTGCTGTTAGAGCTACATGAACTTAATTTACGAAATCACCTGCAACGAACGTGTAGTAACGCTTAATTCGCGATAACGAACGAGTCCAAAGGTGGCTTTTCTGGATTCTGCTCACGCGGTGTGGCGCGATGTCCATTCCTTTTAGCGCCCACCCGCTAATTCGAACTCCGCTTAATTCGAACAAATTTGTAGTGCCCTCTTAGTTCGAAGTAACGAGCTTTTACTGTATTCGCGTGGAAATCTATGTGCCTGTTCATCTATGGGTTACAGGCAATACAGAAGGTGGATAGAAACCTCCTTCGCTTGTCATAGGAACGAACGCAGCACGTAAAGCCAATAGGAATGCGAAACTTGTGTCGTTGCAAAGTTTCTAAATTAAAAAAAATCAGCTAGCGTGCTCAATTTAATTTCTTCGCGTACGGTTACATTGCCAGTAAATGTTAGCAAATAAAATAGTTACGTTGTACTTCGGACATGTTTCAAAACTCTGTTAATGATCCGAAAATTGTTTGGCAAAGAAAGGAAAAAAAACACGATACTTTCAGATCAACAAGGCATTTAACCCTTTCAGTCCCAGTGATTCCAATTGGAATCATAAATTATGTAGGTCAGTCAGCAAGCATCTGGTAAAGATAAAGCGTTGTTCTTCCTCAAGAGCCCGTATTTAGCATCTGCCCTACATGTGGTGTCAACATGGCACACACAATAATGCGACGTCACGTCTGAATGAAGAAATTACAGAAGCAGTTGTGCTGTTCGCGCATTTTGCTGAGGCAGCGTCTTCTTTCACTATGTAGAGATAGGGCATTTATTTTAGTTCTGTGCCGGAAATTCGAATTTTGGCTATTGGACATTATGCTATCCTGTCTAAATAACATTTTAAGTAATAAATGAAGTAAAAATTGTGGAAATATTATTAAATAATAATTATTTATTAAATTAATTGTCCCATTAATTACTCTTCACTGGAAAGTGTGAGCAAAGATTTTTTCAGTTTTTTCGGACTACCACGATCATGTGCATCTCGAAATGTAAAAACTAGTTGCTTACATTGAAAATAGTTAATTCGGGACTGAAAGGGTTAAAACTGCTTTGATACTACGTTGATCATAACTATTGCCTTTCTTCAACTTTCTACTGCTTCAAGCTACGTCATGCTTGCTAGAAGAGAATCTGCCGCGGGGGGCTAAGCTGCTTTGGCACTCGGCTCCCAAGAACAAGTTCCCGAGATCCGAAATCATCAACAGTAACAGTACTTCGATGCCCTAGAAAGGACAAGAGCCCGTTTGAGAACCAGAAACGGTCAAAATCAACCCGAAGTCCCTGATCTTGGTGTCCCTCATAGCCAGTACGAGATATCGCCACGAGGTAAACATTTTTCCTCATGTGATCTGGAGTGATTAATTCTGCCAGCGAAATGCACACTGAAAGCTGTCACTACAATATCTGATTTGCCTAGACTAGGACGTATACCAATGGTAAAGACCTGGCATTCTGCATAAAAAATCCCAGGTTCCCTTATGTATTCACCTAAGTCGACTCGACGGCAAAAGCCACCTTGTATTTCTTCTCAGTCTATGTATCGCTCCTCCCCCGCACTCCTCTGAAAGCTTTCTGTCGCTGACGTGGCATTGCACTGCCTGCAGAATCGGAGGCATTGCAAGATTTCAGCACCTTACCTTGTTTTTGACTGTTTCCGCAAACTGCCCACCATTGACCAAATGACGACGTCGAGTGGTGACGTCATGTGAAGTCCTGTAATCTGATGTCATGGTGATGTCACATTTTGGCGAACTGTGACATCATAATGACGTCATATGGTGACGTCATCCCATAGTTACCTTTCGCATCACTCGTGTTGACGCCGCCGCCGCGGGACGCCGACGGCAAATTTTCGCGTTTCATGAGGCATATGAGTCTTTTGCCTGAATGCTCACACTGATACCACAAGCGCGGTCATTAAGGGATCTGGTGGCACGTGGATCAGTCTAAACGGGACAGATCTACTTGGCTCGGTATCTCATGATAGAACTCATCCGAGCAGTCTGTGTGCTCAGGGTAAACCGGAACAACGCCATATTCCGCTCCCTGGCGCAAACAGTCTCTATGGTGGCGCTACACAAAGGACCGAGATCTCACCACGAGGAAATGTTGTGTGCTGGCTCTCCTGCGTACTCGCATATCTACAGAGTAGCATTCTAAGACGTCTGTCTGCATGATAAAGAGCGCATCTTATGAGAACTATAGGTCATGACTGTAGAATCCGGTGAAATTTCAGATCTTACTACACAAAAGCTTTTCGCCCGTACATGCGAGAGCACGCGCAGAGGTCGGCTTACAAACGTGCATGGCGAAGAGTGGGCTCATCTGTATGCACAGTGTCAAGGGACACTTTCTTTTTTTCTATTATTCTCTTCAGAAGCAATGCCGTGCGTGCTGCACATATAGAAGGCCTTCTCTGAAGGCGCAGGCGGTGAATGGATGTGTGGATGAGTTCTAAAACGATAGCGTTAAAAGAGAAAATTCGTCGTCGGCGCCGGCGTCTTTGGTTGTGAGCGAAGACTCATCTTGTCTGTGTCCGAAAAAATCGAGATTAATGCAAATAAAATAAAGAATAAAAATTTCGTAGTCCGAGTGAGGACCGAAGCCAGGCCGTCTGCGTGGCAAGCAGGTGTTCTAGTACAGAGCCACAATATTTGTTGAAACTGCTTTGAAAAAAAAAACACTATATGAATGTCATGTAGTGGAAGCAGTCTCCTTAACGCATCGTATATTGCGTGGCACAAGCGCAGAATCGCGCCAGGCGTCAAAAGATGTGAATTGAGCAACGAGTGGGTGTTTTAAAGGCCCACCCATACCAAAGCTCTCAGACATATTTAATCATCATCAGCAGCAGAACCATCAAGTTCCCAGCGGCGTAGGTTCGCGTGTTGCCCTACGGACGCGTAGTGGGCCCTTCCCTAATTCACAAAAGGAATAATAATGGCCTAGCGAGCACTTAGCAACTGTGCTTGCAATAAGCATTCAATGATACTTTGAAATGGCCACTGCTACGCGCACAGTCGTTCGTTTTCTTACGGCACGGTTGAGGCATGCACCGAGAACCGAAGCAGGCTAGCAGTTCAGAAGGCGATGCGCACGAGGCCCCATTACGCTATCGCGATCTGCTCTTGGAGGCGAAGCTCAAGCGTCCTCCAATTTTTCAGCTTTCTGCTTGCCAAATGGGATTGGTCAATAAGATTGTTCACCAGGTGGTAACGTGTATGAAACTTATTTTGGAGAGATTCTTTTAACCAACTGAGACTCAACTGAAGTGGTTCTGTAAAAAAAGGCACAGCGTTTAAGCTACGTGCTTGCGCGTGGAACGTGAAATCCCTCAACGGCATGCAAATGCACAGAAACCCTTCACTTAAAAAAAAATAGTGTGGACAAAGCGCTTTTCGCCTTTTTTTTTTACATCAACTTGATTCTTTTTTCACGGAAGTGAACAAATGTTGTTTGTGCTTCAAGGAACCATCCCACCCCGCCCATCGATGCTGAAGCTAATTCAAACCATGATCACCTTTGCGCCGCGGGGAGTCACGGATAGCCGTAAAAAGAAGGGGGAGAATGCCTCGCGATGGCCGGGAAGTCACAAGGGAAAGAGGGTGTTTGCGTCACTGCAGCTCACGTACAAAGTGTTCTTTAAAACCGCGCAGCGCTGTGGAAACTAGAGCTACGCGGCTACCATATTGAGTTTACGCTATTTCCTAATCTGATGAAGTTTCCGTACTTATAGATATGTGTTGAACATAAACAGAGGCCGATTTAAGACATCACTTTATTTCCTATTTGGTCAGTATAGTGTCCGCCAGTTTTCCGCCCCTCGTATTCTCCAGAAGACATATACTCGTTATGGAAATATAAGGCGAGGCATTTTAAGTTATTTTGAAGTTCTTTGCAAGGGTAAAAAATTGAAGGACACTTTGTACATTCCAAACTGTGTTCGGCGAAAGCGTGTGGCCATTCCACTGACGGAAAGACCGACCGACAGACGAACAGACGGACAGACAGACGGACGGACGGACGGACGGACAGACGGATGGATGGACGGGCGGACAGACGGACGGACGGACGGACGGACGGACGGACGGACGGACGGACGGACGGACGGACGGACGGACGGACGGACAGACAGACGGACATCCGGACGGACGGACACCGGACGGACGGATGGACGGACACCAGACGGACGGACGGACAGACGAACATCCGGACGGACGGACACCGGACGGACGGACGGACGGACAGACGGACATCCGGACGGACACCGGATGGACGGACACCGGACGGACGGACGGACAGACGGACGGACACCGGACGGAGGGACGGACAGACAGACAGACAGACAGACAGACAGACGGATGGACGGACGGATGGACGGACAGACGGACGGACACCGGACGGACGGACACCGGACGGACGGACGGACGGATAGACGGACGGACGGACACCGGACGGACGGACGGACGGACAGACGGACGGACGGACGGACGGACGGACACCGGACGGACGGACGGACGCCGGACGGACGTGAGCATGAGACATTAAAGGCTTTTCGCCTTAATATATTCCGTTAATGCACAGGTAATTAATTACATGTATACCTGCTGCTGCTGGGATTCCCAGTGCTTGAGGTAGTTATTAAGCTATACTGTAAACTTCCAGTTGCGTTTCTATTCTATGTAGAGTTATTCCACAAGGAGCTCCGCACATTTATCGGCTTCATAAATCCACATATGAATAAACCATTACAGTGCTCGCACAAATCAATACATTGGTCCTACTTTGTTTGATGGAGTAAAACCCTTTTCTTTGAGACCGAGAGTTATTTCAAAAAGGTACCACATTTCCTTTTAATATTTTTTTTTGTTATGGTCGGAACAGGTATTGTACCAACGCTGGCGTTTGTGATGACACGCCTTAATTTTCAGGCGTTTTACCAAGCAAGGAGAGCTACAATGTCACTTCAGAAATTCCTATATATATATAGTCATTAAAGGAAGCTCTGACTTCAAATGCATTTTATGGCCCTCACATAACGTATGCACGATAGTCTGTGCAACATACGAGAGCGATTGATTGTATATCGGAAGTGGAATTGGGCATACTTAGGGAAGGAGTCAGGAAGATGACACACTGGTACTTGGTGAACTTCCAGTGTCATTTGGATATCGAGGCCGTATATTCTAAGAGTGCGTGGCTGTCAGCCAACTATGAAGTCCACCAGAGATGTGAGTTTCGGGACATGATTAATTTACACCGCCTTACCCGTTTTTAATGTAATGACACCAACCATAGTTCTCGAAATATTTTCAGGAAACTGGCGCCGTACACAATATCTAACTACGGCTTCGTGCAAAGGACAGCTTCATTCTTTGTCGAACCCTTGAGGTGATGCCCGGTTAACACTGCACAACGCTGCACGGAATTAGGGAAATAAAAATGGAGTGTAAGTACTTTTAGCTTTTCTCCGTTCCCCCCATGGAGTCCCTCGGCGTCGAGGTTCCTGCTGCGCGGCCCAGAATATATTGCGCGTAAAAGTCCACGCGCTACGTGATCGATGACTCAGTCCCTGTCGTTCGCTCAGGCTAAGGCCGCTTCTTCCGCCGGCGGTCACGAAAGCGCCGTAAAGCCACTGTCGCGTCCCTGCCCCAGACATTAGCCGGCGGGTGACGGTGGCGTTTCTATAGGGACTGCCATGGGGCGTCGCTTCGGTGCATGTCTTACGCGTGCGACATGCGTGCGTGGTGCCACGTTTGTGCGTGTACCACGTCTAACAACTACAAAGTGCTATGAGCCTTCGTGTGACAGTGGATGTTTGGGTTTGTAAGGGTAGCTGCATATCTGCATGGGCATGGCCCTGGCTAGAGACTTTCGCGACTTTGCCACATGTCCAGGATATAAGAAAACTCGAGAAAAAAAGAATAAAATGCGGAGTGATTGTTGCGAAGAAAATGGTACGGATGATGTCCAAAGATAGAAAGATCGCCGTATACGATAGGTGTCAAAATATAGTGGTTGAGTTTTCACTTCGTGTTATCCGGGACGCTTTACGTCGGAGCCAACTATATGGTTGCACTATTCACATTGAACGTTCAGAAACGCTGAACCTGTTTGCGTGAAACTTGTTGAATTTGGAAGCCGAATACTTAGCTATCTCAATAGGGGAGAACACACATCAACATTTGCATCTCGGAGTTCTCAAGAAGAAAAGCTGAACAACATGTTTTAAAATTTGTCATAAATTTGTACATGTGTAAATAAGGCGTATGTCTCAGTTCAACTGCATGTCTTAGAGCAGCTGAAGCGGTAAAATTTATTGCTCCATATTGCTTGTTACGTGAATTGGGTACAATAAAAATGGGCCGTAATCACTTTGACTTTACCAGATGCTTTTGTAAGGGAGAACAGCAGCAAGAAATCGTCTTAAACAAGCAGGATATGAAGCCAGCTACATCTTCGAACACAGCCATTTTTTTTATACGTATACTATAGAATAATAGTCAAAACATATAAGAATTTTGCAGTGTTTGTCACATAAGAACATACTGTGTTTCATCTAAATTTGAAAATACAACTGAGAGCGTGTCGCATCATAATAAAATTTTCTCTCTCAATCTTTCCTAAATTGTGGTACTCCTAACAGCCGCTCGAAAAGGATTTCAAACAATGCCGCAGCCGAAAAAAAAACCGAAGATGGGCTTCTAGAATCATAGACTGCACAACACATCCTTTCCTTCGATTTCTTGGTCTCGGAGGCTATGCGTAAGCTGTTGGGGAACTTTTTTTTTGACGCAATAAAGTATCAGGCCAAGGTCACTATAAGCATTCCCCAAAGAACTCAAACAAGCAAAAGTAAAACGCAGATGACTACCACGAAAATAAAAAAAATAATAATAATAAAAATAAAGATGCATGACTTGGTGCCTGTGTGTGCTTGCTTAAACGAACGTTCCCAAGAACAAAAGCGCACGCTATACAAAACACATAAAAATGGCTATGAAGTGTGTTTTGCGAGCAGTAATATAATTTCGATTATTCTTGCTGCTAAAACAAACATAAAGGGCAGTTTTCGATTAGACGCTGCAACCTAGTGGAGAGAACTAATTAATTGTGCTATCACTGCGCTTATGCCTGTTTCAATCAATCTTACGGCTACTAGAATCAACGGACTTCAGCGCGGGAACGGAAATACAGGGAAGTCGACTAATTAGCCCTAATTTGCTTAGCACAAGTTAATGGAAACAACTCACTCGGTACGCAATATAATCATTAATCATTAACAAAAAGTGATCTTTGCTAATGGTTGCGCCATTGAGTGTCCGCGACCTTCATCGTATACCCAGTTGTATTGTTTTGGAGGATAGTTCATACATGACTCACTGTCCCCGCTTTTAATTACGTAGTTTCTGATATCTGCCTAAATTACGCACTGAAAGCGAAAATTTCTTGCAGGATACGTGCAAGATAATGGCTTGCATGTGGCATGCTGTCGCAAAACAACGCAACGGCACACATTGGTACTCTTCACGCCGCGTTATTGCTAATATTTTAACCATGTGTGATGTTACTTCTGGCATGTAAATGTATGTATTAACATTAAAATGATTAGCAAACATTGAAAAACAGATAGATGCATTTGAACCCCTTTTCTGATTGGTTGATTAAACAGATCGTACTTGGCAGGAACGTTTTTCTACTGTGCTCATTGCGCTTAAGGCTGTCACATGCGCCATATTTGCGGAATAGACCAACTGGTGCTCATTACATTGAGCTATACTCACGTCAAAACAGCCCCGGCTGTTCAGCATTTTTCTGTTATTTTCATGGGAGTCCTTAATTATGTGCTGCCAGACATCCAGGGAAAGACATTATAGAACAGGTTTCGACGAACCAGTGTATGTTTGCATGCTTTCGCATGATTCTGCTGTGCATGTTCCTTGGACACATGCCGATACTGCAACTCTCTGATTAAGGCAGGTGGTATACACAAGGAAATCTTGCACAAAAATGCTGCTCAGAGAATATCTCAGCCAGTGCCTGATATTCAACGTTTCAATAACGAAGTAATGGTCGGCCAATGGCAGCAAAAGCAACGGCGAAACAGATGTTTTGTCACTTTCGCTCCTGGTGAAGAGTATAACACTAGTACCTTGAAACAGCATGACTGTCACGTCTTTTGCACGCTAGCTAGCTAGCTAGCTAGCTAGCTAGATAGATAGATAGATAGATAGATAGATAGATAGATAGATAGATAGATAGATAGATAGATAGATAGATAGATAGATAGATAGATAGATAGATAGATAGATAGATAGATAGATAGATAGATAGATAGATAGATAGATAGATAGATAGATAGATAGATAGATAGATAGATAGATAGATAGATAGATAGATAGATAGATAGATAGATAGATAGATAGATAGATAGATAGATAGATAGATAGATAGATAGATAGATAGATAGATAGATAGATAGATAGATAGATAGATAGATAGATAGATAGATAGATAGATAGATAGATAGATAGATAGATAGATAGATACTGGCTGAAAAACACCATAACTCACACTCGTATCTACTTGGTTAAGCCGCAGTCGATGCACTTTTCTGAAAAACATTGCACACTAACAAAGGTTGTGAAGAAAAAAAAACTACTTCGCAGAACAAAACAAAAAGGCTTCCTAAAAAAGTTCGGGTAGAGACCTTTGCGCCAACTGCTTCCACCTACATTCATCTTACGCAGAAACTGTTGGCATCGGTGATAGCACCTGCAGAAGCGTCGAATCAGCGAGAAGCAGTGTCGTATACAGTTCAGCCTCGTCATTCTTTAAAGAGCCCCTAAACCACACCGAGTTCAAAGGCGAGACAGTAGTTTCTTTCTCGCCTTCACTACCCTTCCTACAACCGCTATCTCCTCCTCGCCACTTATTTCTTCATAAGACACGTGGAATGTCAGCAGTAAGCGTTGAACTACTCCGTATTTCGCGCTTTCCGACTGCACGCTGCTATCTACGCTTGCGCAGTCGCAAACAAAGACAATGAAGTGAAATCAGTTTATCACTCACAATAGTCATCTGAGACAAGGCAGACTACGCATGCGACTGCATGGCGAAGCTCGGTGGGCGACAATTCACAACATATAGCTCTCGTATATCGCCCAATCAAGAGCTTATTTGCTCCTGACGTCACGTGAACAAACAGCTGGCGTCAGGAATTGTGCCGTAAAGACTGGAAAAGCCGGGAGAGAATAACGCGCTCGTTCTTCGTACTTTCGGGGGTGGTTTAGGTACCCTGTAATGGCTCCTCACCCTAGCTCATGCGAATGTCTGGTTTTTATGCTGACTCGAGGAATTGTCGGTCTTGCCTTTTTTTCCAACCACTCGAACGCGTATGAGGATCGACATCAAGTACCCCGCTTCCCCCCCGACCAGGTCTTATACGGGCATTCCAAATCTACCCCATTTTTTAGTTTTATATAAACTGCCACCGCATAAACACGTTGAAGCTTTTCTTTGTGTGCGGATTAATTCTTTCTCTCGTACGCTGCAGATCTTGCCCAAGGCCAACTGACCGCGGACAACTGACAGAACAAATAGAAAGTTTTTACAAAAAGAAAGCACGCCACAATCGAGCGAACTTTTGCTGAACAAAAGAGGAAGTTGAGATGCGTGACTGTGAAGGCAGTATTAAACTTCCCTATTTTCTTTCGGCTGGGTCCGGCATTCATCACTCACCGCACCGCTGGAACCACGCCCAAACTGCCCTGCTGTAGTAGGCTGTCGGTACGAGCCAGGAACGAAGGGGCAGGAGGAATCACACGTCGCGGATTTGAGGGCAAGAGACAAAGTGCATGCAGCTGTCGAAGGAAGTAACAAAGAAAGAAAGAGAAAGAGCAGAAACGAAGTGGCTGACCAGGTTATCACCGTTGACTGACTCGATGAATTTGTTCCAACTAGGCCGTATTGCAGTTTTGCTTCAGGTTATCACCATATCAAAGCCACGTGCCGTTTGACCGAACTTGAACATTTCGCGATGCGTTGCAGCGGGCATCCAGAGAAGGCGTAATTCACGCCTTGTTGGCCGAACAAGACACCATTTTATTGTTCTTTATTTTAGACGCACTGTCCTTCCGTACTGAGCACAGCGCCATATTGACCAGCCATTCGAGAAAACGGCGAAGTTGGCGTTTAAAAAAAGCTGTGTCACCATCGCATTTGAGAGTCGAGCTTCTTCATACTGCTCGATGCTGC
The DNA here is from genome assembly GCA_030522465.1 of Rhipicephalus appendiculatus. Taxonomy (NCBI): domain Eukaryota; kingdom Metazoa; phylum Arthropoda; class Arachnida; order Ixodida; family Ixodidae; genus Rhipicephalus; species Rhipicephalus appendiculatus. The sequence continues at coordinate 13,952 of JALIZH010013762.1, read as the reverse complement.
TAGTTTCACTCATCTCTTTCTTTGTTAGTTTTCCTTGCTTGCTTTCTTTTGGTGCCGTCGCACATAGACGTACCCATACGGGAACAACGAGTGAATCGCTGAACGAACAGAAGTACTGAAAGGAAACATGTTAAAAAAAGTTTTGGCCGGGCCTCCGCGAAACACGCAGCACCGTCACAGCGAAAGCCGGAGGAACGGCCTTAGTAGAGCAAGGCAAATAATACAAATACACCTGCAAGGTACTCACTGCGCTATGAATCATCGTAATTTTCATGAAGTAGTGAAGCACCCACAATGCCATATTTCGTGATTCTGCGGAGAACCGCGGTACGCGCTATCTGCCACGCATTACGTGCAGATTGTTTGTGCTGTGGCTGATGATGATGAAGAATTATGGTCGAGCCCTTTTACAGCGAAAGCTGTTATGACATCACAACGACAGTCGCTTTTGGCGCCGTAGTAGTCCGCCGCCACAGACGCTGTAGTTGTCCACTGCCACAGACGCCGTCACCGGTATCCCTGACCGCCATTGCACGAAACAAGAAAAAATAACCAGAATGCAGCGGGGTTGTGCTGGGTCTCATGACGATGAAGAATTGCGGCTGAGCCTTTTTTAATGGGTTGGAAGCATTCAAAGACCAACTCATTGCGCAATTCGCAATGTGTGAGGCCTGGTTATTATTTTACTCTTCTACCACACCATATTATGTTAACACTATTCCTTGCCCAATATGACACCTGTATAAGGTCTTCTTGCGAATGAGTTTCAGGCATCGGCGTAACTCTCTTGAGGCAACTATTACAAGTACACATGCAAGGTAACCCCTGTGCCATAAATCTTAGTAATTTTTATGAAGTATAGGGAAGCATCCACCATGCCATTCTTCGTCATTCTACGTGAATTACTAAATTATTATGTGCACTTTTTACAGCGAAAGCGGTTAGGAGATCACTACAAGGGCCGATTCTGGCGCCGTAGCTGTCCGTCCGCCGCCGGTGTCCGTAAGCACTATCGCGCGAAATATCAAAAACTAAAAAAATACCGAGGACCAAATGGGAATCGAACCTGGGCCTTCTGCGTGGCAGGCCAGTACTCTACCACTCAGCTATGCCGATTCCTGTGACTCCGTTGCAAACTGACCCTGTGAAGGCTTCATGTCGAGTAAGAAATTGCGTCAACATGTGTAATAAAGAGTTTTAGAACAGTAAAGTAACAACCAGGCGTCACACAATGCGAATTGAGTAACGAGTGGGTCGTTCAATGCTCCAACCCATTACAAAAGCCTCGGTCATAATTCTTCATCGTCGCCAGCCACAGCATCAGCAAAGTGCACATAATGCCTTACAAGTGTGTAGCGGGTACCACGCTACATGGGAATCCCTCAGGTATTTATGTTCATGCGTAAAAAAAGTCGTAAAAAAAACCTAGTTTCCGCTGTGTAGCAAGTGTGAGCGCGCTTTGTTAGTGATCCTTGGTTGTGTGGACCTGTTGAAGACTCGATAAATATATATGGTCGCTATATTAACACCCGATTCTCTATTTTGCTACATCTGCGAGCGCGTTGTGCCACTGCATATATAACTTAATGGCAATCAGCTACTTCAAGATGTAGTAATCGCAAAACTGAAGCTCGCCTGAGGCTCGCTCGCATACTTGGCTTAACTACAAATGTATCGCTGAACTGCTTAAACAAACGAAAGCAGGTATTCTGAGATAGGCGCACGTCCTGTTGAGGAGTATTATTAAATAGGACCATGGCTGTATAGACTGGAACTTGCAGATGCTTCACGCAAGATCCACTTCGGCTGGAATTCTAAAGCCAGTTGCTGGGCCCGAGTTGCTAAGTGCGGAGCCCTTTAGGGGGCCAGGCTGTCGCATGCTGTCCTATCCTGTCAGCGTCGCTTGGCGTAACGCAGGCAAAACCACATATAGCATAGTCACTTGTAGCGTATAGCTCGCGCCATAGAGGAGTCTTCTTCCTCTTATTCTTCGAGAGCCTTGATGATTATATTAACGCAGGTAAAGCTACATAAAGCATAACCAACTGTAGCATATTGAGCGCTCGCTCGCACCAAAGAGAAGTCTTCTTCCTGTTGTTCTTTGAGCACCTAGATGAGGATATAAAGTGCGGACATTAGTACTATGGCCAGCGAAACACGACAACATAAACCACGTATAAAAACTAAAAGAGGAAGCAAGCGAGAAATAAGAGAGAGAGAGAGAGAAAAAAAAAGTCCGAAGAAAAGTTGAAATAAATCGAAATAACGAAACAAAACACTGAAAAAAACCCCGAAAAAGAACAAGGAAGAAAGAGAGGAGGAAGGAAAGAGAAAACTGATGAGAAACAAAGAAGGCTGCCCAGCTCCGCACTTTCTCCAGGCTTGGCACCACTAGGGTGAACCTGGCTCAAGTTCTTTCTCTGAGAAGCTGCAGATTTTTTCCGTCGGCTCTACAGAGGAGAACGAGAAAAAAAGAAACTGCCGGTGCATGGGGAAAACAGCATACGTGGAATAGAAAGGAAGAGGTTTGGTTCTTTTGGGAAAGTGGGGCAATAGGAAAGAAGGCAGTCGTTTGCAGAGCGCAAGTGTCATGAAGTGCACGCGTAGACAGCGCAGTATGGCGCACTCGCTCCAGCGCCTGCAACAGTCACTTTTTTTCTCGTCTCCCCAATTGGCTCTCTTGCACGGACGCTCGAAGTGGTAGTTACGGTGTTATGTTTGCGCTCTTCTGCCGTAAGGTGGCGTTGTCGTTCGCTTTCCTTTTTGGGCTCGCTGAGCTTTACGCTAGGCGGCAATCTAATCCGCGGCACCTTGCCAGCAGAGTGTGCGAGACGGAAGTTGGCAACACAGCAAGGATAGCCGTGTGGAGAGGAAGAAAATATATATATATATATATATATATATATATATATATATATATACAAGTAGGGCATAAAGAAAAGCATGGCTACGCTTTTCTTTTAGCACAGTTACTTTCTCGCTCGAACGAGAATGTCGAGGGTGAAGACACGCGCTCAATATCGGGGTGCAGAACCCCGCTGGTTGAGTGCTGCCATCTGGAAATGACGACGCCTCGCCACCTCTACTACCATTCCTTCCGCCCTTCTCTCTCTCCGCATCGTGAATATCCGACGAACGCGTAAAACCAGCCGTTTAAGGAGCGAGAGGCCCGGTGCTTCAGAGAAGGCGAGGCCTAAACCGCGTGACTCATTCGGACATGTGAATGTTCGGACCACCCCGGCGTATAACGTGCAGCGGGCGTATGTGCGTGGTGTGGGGCACATCGCTAAAGGCCTGTTGTTTAGCGCCTGCCATCCTCAACAGCAAACCACTCCTCCTGCTCAGCATTGCCATTTCCTCTCAGCACTTTTAGATGTGAAGCATCTTATGGCGAAGCTTAATCCGGTGGTGGTGGTGGTGGTGGTGGTGGTGGTGTGCCGCGTGCCCACCCTTACTGCGCATGCGCAAACAGTTAAAGAAAAAAATAAAAATAAAAAACCTCCTCTCCCCCTCTCTCTCCTCTAGGCATCCCTCCCCACGGCAACCACACCCTCACTGCGCATGCGCCTCCCTTCCTCTCTCCCCTCTTACACTCCCCCCTCTCTCCATCCCTGCCCGCGGCGTCTAACTCCCCCCTGCGCATGCGCGTCCCCCCCTCTCTCTCCTCTCCTACGCTCCCCCCCCTCTCTCTACGCATCCCTGCCCACGGCGTTCACACTCCCACTGCGCATGCGTGTCACCCCCTCTCTCTCCTCTCCTCCGCTTCCCCCTCTCTCGCCTCGCGACGCCGACGCAGGCAGCGTCTGCTAGCGAGTTTCTTGGTTGAAAAAACCGACTGCTCGCGCTGCACAACCGTTCACTGGCCATCCCGTATATATGGCAATGGATCTTGACCTCCAAGGTGGTGCCGGTGGAAGATTTCTCCTGTGCGTTGTTGAACAATAAAAATTCGCAGCGTGCGCGTTAACTAAAAGCGGAGTGCGGGTCTCTGTGTCCAGTCGGAGTCTTCTGTCTCTCATTGCCCATTAGCAGCGATTCGCATGTTCCAGTAGGAAACACTGCTCCATCACTGCCTGCTTTGCGCCTCCCCAGTTTTCTCTCCTGCGCAACGCTGCGATGAGCGCCAGCGTCAACGCCGCCGCCAGTGTAAGCGTTAGCGCCCGCTGCTTCACATCTACACATGGTTCCCTTTAGCGGGAGATGGTGTAATTTTTTTTCATACTTCTATTTCCGCCCTGGTTTTTGGAGCCTGAGCTCTACATACTACGCGTATTTCGGGTTTTGGTTCGTTCCGCAGACCTCGCGTAGGTTGTTCCCTGGTGTTCCAGGCTTTTCTGTTTATTCGTGTCGTGAGGTTTGAGAAACTGGGCGTGCCAACTTGTCAGCTGGTAGAGTATAGCACAGCTGGCGATGTCGAGAAAACGTGTTAAAAAGAAGCTGTAGCACTGCAAAAAAAAAAAAAAAGAAGAAAAAAAAGTGCCCGAGGAGGAAAACTGACTCAGCAGCATAATTGAATTCAGTATGCCACGAGATGTTGGGCTGGTCAATTTCCGGCCAGGTCTGCCTAGTTACCTTGCTTGCGGCAACATCAGCACGACCACCTCGCTGAAGTAGGCTAGTATCTTTAACATCGGCGTGCGCACGAGACTTTGCCCCCCCCCCCCATTGTCATTTAAGAGATGGGGGGGGGGGGAGTCTGCCCCATACATGGGGGGGGGGAGGAAGAGGAAGGAAGAGCAGGAAGGTCAACCAGACGAGCGTCCGGTTTGCTATCCTACACAGGGGGGAAGGGGATTATGGGATGAAAAGATAGAGATAGGAGGAAAGGAACATAAAAAAAACTGCGCACACTTATGATCTTTAACGCTGAAGATCTCTCCAAGGCTACCTTTCCTCTAATGTGCCTTCCACAGTTGTCACTGAGCGTTTCAATTTCTTGGAGTTCAATCTTCATTATGGAAGTGATGAAACCATAGTAGGCTGAATCCACAAAGCGTTTCGTTCCTAAGCGCTCTGCACTTCAATTAGCAGGACGACTTGGCTAATGTTTCTATGATACTTCCGTTTAGAGAGACAGGTTCACAGGTTAATCACAGAGACAGGTTCGTCGAATGCACGAAAGGGGTGGTATATAAGATTCCCCTAGCGTGTGTAAGGTCCTACGTCGGACATGCGCAACGATGCCTTAGTCTAAGGCTAGGAGAGCACGGTACGCCTGCCAGCAGCTAGCAGCCGCAAGTAACTTTTTTTTTTCGAAAGAACAGCTGTAGTAGCCCGCTCCGAAGAAAAAATGGTCCTAGAAATTTTAGACACACGCAACGTTATGGCAGAAGGCGAGGATGCTTGTGTTAGTGCTCCTTATATCATCCTAACGGCGGCTGAGGTAGATATTGCAAAAGTTACAAGCTAGTTTTGACTCGATCTTGGTTCCGTGCGGCCTCCCATTTCTTTTCTGTTTTCCTTCTGCTTTTTCTCTGCCCCTTTGTTCATGCTCGCCCTGCACCGTCAGTCTTTTTTATGAACATCTGCGCATGCATTGTATGACACACCCCTTTCACGGGGCCACGTTTTTCATTTTTCACATTCAATAAACCAGTTCGTAGTTTGCGCTCGTTGCGTCGTGTACTGAATTTTTTGCCCCGCGTCCGTGTCAACAAAGCGCACTTTTGAAGGTGTACGGTTTAAGTAGACAGGACGGGACGAACTGCGTGCCTGAGTGTTTACGAAGGCGATCAGAGGATCTTGTTAAGAGCGCGTGCGTCCTTACGATGCGATGTCTCTTGCTTTTTTTTTCTTTGTTATGTTACAAGTTTTTTTTTCAGTACTCAAAGCACCTTTGAGTGTTGTGTTTCTTCAATCGTTCCCAAATGTTGCACCAAGAACACACGCGCTCAGATAGTGATACATGCCTTAATGATATTTCAAATGTCTACTGACCTTATACTGCGTGAAGATGTTATAGTATCGACGTTCCCCGAAGAAGCGCTCCTCTAATGCTTTCTGAACTTTCTTTTCATCTCTTCAACCACTTCGCTCAGTGCGAGGTATATAGAAAATCACATGAGTATGTGGTTAAACTTAGCTTTTGTTACCTTTTTTCTCTCCCATATTCACCCTCGTTTATACGCCTTTTGCGGTAGCACAGCTATTATATGGACACACATAGTGCAACGGCTTCCTTTTTTATACCTAATAAACTTATTTTACTTTGTACCTTAAGTGTAGTTTTTAACACGTCTTTATTCACATTTATGCCCTTTGAGGACTGCGGTGAATGTAGGGCGAGAGGTGGAAAAAAAGGGGGGAAGGGGGGTAGAGGAAAAATTTTCCGCGTATCTGCGTGCTTCGCTGCAAATGTCGTCGAAAGACGATAGTCTTGTGCCGACTGCACTGCATGAGCGGCATGAGTACCACAATTTAATAGCTGGGCTAGCCGCTGGGCTCGTTTTTCGGACGTTTTCCGGGCACGCTTAGACGGACGCCGGCGTTTCTCCGCTGAAATTTGGTCGTCGGTTTTTTCTCTGAGTTCTCTGATCATGTCTTGTGGAGTGGGTCGTATTTCATCAAGCGGCCATATATGTTTTGCCTTGCCTGAGACAGCGCTCTTCTACGATGAATCAGCCGCATCTGGCTGGCATTGATAAAACAGAAGAGGACGCCATCTACAGCGCTACCGGGGAACATCGGCTTGTGTTGAACTATGCTGCTGCCAGGTGGCAGCACCACAGCGTCGAAGTTAAATCACTGGGCGGAGACTTGTTTTGTACACAGCGGCGCATTTTCAGCGCCGCGTAATAAACACTAGGATCTTTATAATTACGTATCTATAGATTTTGTTTTAAAGGAACACTGTGAATAGTACTAAGGTATTGATGTTGTGCCTCAGGTATGCGTAATATTTGATTTTTTATTGCCCACGCTCACCCGTATGAACACATGCCCCTCGGTCAAGATTGGAGGTCGTAAGGCAGGGGGGTTAAACTTTGGCCAGCTAGCTGAATCGTGCGACGTGCCGTCAAACAGAGAAACAGACAGACAGGCAGACAGACCAAAATTTCTCCGTTTAGGTATCCCAAGAAAGACTATCGTCTTTAAAAGCAAAGGTCCTATGAGTTGACGTTCTGGCTGTCACGCCAGAGACGTCAAACCTTGAGTGCGGCTCGACAGTATTTTGAGTTTTTAGATTCCGTATGTGACATCAACGGCTTCTAATGTTAATCTATGCGTGTTCATCGCGGCGAGCGCTTCACATAGACGTTCCCATCTGACCTATCTTCAGCTGGCATAGTTGATGGCTTCTCAAATTCTGTAGATTGCATGCCAATTCCCTATACCTTCCAATTCCTGGCACTGAAGGACGACGTCGCTGAGCCCTGCGCGGTGGGCGCCTGTATTTTTCATGGCTTGTCAGGGAGAAAGCAATCACTCTTGTCTGATTGCACAGCCCGTGTCGGCAGCACAGAACGGCAAAGCAGAAGGCGGCTGCGAGCTTGACACGACAACACAGCGTCGGCGGCTCAGGCGTCAAAGGAGGTGTAGTGCGATATGCAGCGATGAAGAAGAGGTACTTCGTACCAACGAGCGCCGTCAAGCCATCGTGCTTTGATAAAGGAGGGAATTCAGCCGTGTAAAAGGAAAACAATGAAAAGTAAAATAACAAAAAATGGAAGTGACGATGGGTATACAAATAGGCTTCTATGGACTGCGATCTACTTTGGAAGGGAAGCCGGTGTCTGGCTCCTCGTTTTCATTGTATGTTCATGATTGCCTACGTGTGCTAAAGTGCGCGCGTATCGATATGTACAGGAACGAGGGACGCGGTAATAAAAATATATTTAAAAAGAAAACATCGCGAAATATAAAAAAACGGAGGTGACGGTAGTTATTTTTCTTTTCGGCAACAAGCTGTAAACGCGATATACGGCAGGATATGAAGCGCTACGCCTGAAATTCGCTGGCAGCCCCCGATTTGTCATCGTTTCCGTGTTGAGATAGTCGTGCCTTTTATATTGCAGCGCAGTAGACGGTATTTCATTTTCTAGCGTTTCGCGACTTTCGATGGCAAATCGGAAAGAAATGCTGGTACAAAACAGTCGGGGATTCCCGGCTGTTCTTTCTTCGTCGCTGGTATATAGTATCTTCTGTGGTACATTCTCCCCATGAAGAAGTTTCCTTGCATTGTTGATGTTGTCTTTATATTAAAATGACCTCTTTTTAATGTTACCCAGTTTGCAAGAGCAGTTAGAAATACGTGAATGGATGTATATATGAAGTCCCAGAAAAAAAATATAATATGGAACAAAAATATTAGAAAAGACACATTAGACATAATATAATCACAAAAAAATGTGCTCGTGTTCTATGATTTCATTTCGGTGACAGGGCCCAATTGTATCTGCGGTGGGAAGTGTAACTACGTCATATCTGAGATGGAAGCAGGTAAGCTGTTGTCGCCTTAAAAGATTATCTTAGCCAGCACAGCCATGCGTAATCTGGCGGAGTTACGCTTTGTGGTGTTATGTGAAATGAACTGGGATGGTGGAAAAGCCTGAAGTGACCCCAATGAATATGCATAAAACAGGTAAATTTTGACGGCTACTTTCTTTGTTTGACACGACCTTAATGAAATCCAGCAGTTAATGAAGCCAAGGAAAGTGTAGGGGACGTGAATCGTACTGCTTTAAGTGTGTCGTAGTAATTGTGATATAGATTCAAAGAGAAGACAATGTGGACGAAAAGACAACTTGCCGCCGGCAGGCATCACACCTGCAGTCTTCGGATACGAAAGTCTCAGGTTCACCTATAGCTTTCTTGGCTTCATTTTCTGCTGTTTTTCATCTAGTTAATATGCGTGGCTTCATAAAAACATCATGAAGAGGAGACACTTTCTGCGGCACGCAAATCTCAGTCAGGCGACATTTCGAGGCTTGGAGAACTCCTTTTGATGCTTACTGAAAGCAGGAGTTGCTTACGCACAAGAACATTAATTTTTATCACGCACACCCCTGGATTGCTTATCTTCGCTGAAGAAGCACATCAGTTTAGCTTAGTATGCCTCATTAATCTTTATGGCCTCGTACGAAAATCCGTGCATTCACACGTTCTTCATCTCATTCATTCATTCCCCCCATCGTCGTGTACACAGAGAATAAAAGAGGGTGAGAAAACATCAATCAAGTGGAAAAAAGGGAAAACGGTAAGACTATTTTATAAAGAAATGTCCAAACAGGAAGAAAGCTACAATTCCATTTGAATGGATATTGGTTTTTTTAAACAGTTCTGTACCAAAGGTACTTGTTATTTTTAAATTTCCGGTATACTGCATATAAAATACTTTTTTCCGCCAATTGTGTTCATCTTGATTATGTAAAGGCTTCATTGATATATGCTGCTAAGTTTTATGTTCTCCGGCAGGAATCGAAAATGAGACGCGAGCTCGGAAAACATGTTCAAGAATTTTCGGGTCACTGAGCCTGCGTTTCTATCTCCTGCACTAGGTCGAAACCTTAGAAGAACGAAGTATTGCAAGAAAAAGTGAAAGAAAGAAAAAATAAAGCAGGAAAGGCAGGAAAGAAAAAAGGGAGAAAAACATGTGCAGATCCCACTTATACAGAGAGTATTTGTCATGCGAAGCAGTAGGCGAGTCAAGTGTGCCATACCGAATTCTTTTTAAGTGCGGAGATTTTAGGGGGCCAAGCTGTCGTATGCTGTGATCACATGCTGTGGTCGTCGCTTGGCGTAATGCAGGCAACCACATATAGCATAGCCATATGTAGCACGCGCTTGCACCAAATATACGTGTTCTTCATCTTGTTCTTCGAGTGCCTTGAGGATGATTATAACGCAAGCAAACCACATACAGAATAGCCATGTGGGGCATATTGAGCACCCTCTCGCGCCAAAGAGAAGCCTTCTTCCGAATCCTGTTCTATGAAGCCTTAATGATGATATTAGGTGCGGAAAATTTTAAATAAAACCACGTATAAAATTGAAAAAAAAGAAGAAGCAAGCGGGATAAAGAAAGAGAGAGAAAGAAAGGAGAAAATAAGAACAAAAAAAATCAAATAAATAGAGATAGAGAGAAAAAAACACAAACTGTAAAATACATAAAGAAAGAAAGAAAAAAAGAAAGAAAGAGAGGAGGAAAGAAAGATAAAACCGAGAGAAAAAAAAAAGGCTGCTCAGCTCCGCACTTCCTTCAGGCTTTGCACCTCTAGGGCGAAGCTGCCTTAATTTTTTTTTTTACAGCTTTGAGTGAAGCTTTGCGAGTTGTTGTCGGTATATAGTGTGCAGGCCCGTAGCGAGGGACTTTTTTTCATGGCGGGGTTGGGTGGGAGGGGGGTGGGGTTGAGCATTTGCCGAAGGCAATGACTATTTGAAGAAAGCGCCTATTTTGAGGAAAGTACCTGTTTGATGAAGCAAAAGCTTAACAGGGGGGAGGAGGGCTCCTAGGGCCCTCCCGCCTCCCCACCTGGCTATGGGTTTGATCATGGGCTCACCATACACATCGACCACACATCGACCATCATCCGACGTGCATAACAAAATTAAGTTCACAACTTCGGACCTACCCTCGATAAATTTCCGTACATCATGCTCAGTGTTCCCGTTAATACGTTTGGAGCGGTCCATTAGGGCGGTGTGCTAATTATTGCCTTTTAACATATATATACTGCTTGTAATTGGAATGTCTGTATGCGTAGCTTTCCCCAACGTGCATCAGTTGTGTGCTTACATGACACAAACTTGGAAAATTAAGGCGCTCACTAAAATATGTTCAAACTATTATTCGACTGAACGTGTTTAACACAGCCACTTAGAAAAACGAAAGAACAAACGTATTACGACTGAATTACCCACCGAAAATTTAATTTAGGCACTGAAGAATTGTATCTTAATAAAGCTCTCGTTTGCAGCATATCCGCATAAGTGTGAATATGTGGCTTCAAGAAAGAAAACTGGCACTTAACGAGGTGGTTCATGCTAATGTCAAAATGTGGAAACTTGCGCGGCTTGCAGCGCGCAAAATATTTAAATTGTCAGCGGTGGTGCGCTCGGATCTTATTATGCCAAGTGCGGAGAGCGTTTCTCATACATGGGTGGCTTTCGGGACATCGTATAAAAACGTACAAAGTAAAAGGCATGGCAAGGCACGCTTTTGCAAACGAAACGAAAATAAGCAGTGCGGAAAATCTGCGTACCAAGACCTCGTCAGGCACATCAGGTTTTTGTAATGCTCTTGCGCCCTCGAATGTGCGGCTGGCGATAGTTCTGCTTCAGAAAATCTCGTAGTTTTCGTGACGACTTGTAGCTGATGCAGCCGACTCAACTTGTCCTTCGTGCCAAGAGTTATACGCACAGGTCGGCAAAACTTTTGGAGCTCATTCAGACTTACTCATTAAATATATTTTGCGCTTAGCGCTCCCTCGGACTCAGGCTCATCAAAATTTTCCTGAGCCGGACTCGCTCGGAATCCCACTCGCGAAAATTTTCTTCAACGGGACTCACTCGGATTCAAGCTCACCAAAATAGTACTTACCCAGACTCACTCAGACTCAGATTCACGGCTCGATCTGAGTCTGCGTGATTTCGAGTGAGTTGACTCACTAGTGAGTTCGTCGACCTATGGTTATACGAGAACCTCAATCAATAGGCGTAAGAATATATGTATATATATATATAAAGAGAAGAAGTAGAAGCAAATGTGGGTTTGTGTCTTTACACTACAGGATTAAGCCAGGGAGCATGCTCTCAAATTTCGAAATTAGACTGGGGATGAAGAGTAATGACCATGAAGAGGCCCCCTAGTGGCTTCTTTTTCAAACACGAAATGATGCTGTTGGCGACCCTTTTACTCGAGGTGCTACGGCATATGGTTTTTCGCGTATCGTTGGTTCCCAACCATCAGCACATAAGTTCTCATTTGCCGCTACTTCACTGCCGCAGCGTGGTATAGCTTCTATAGCGCACAGGTGGCGTCCTATAGATCTCGACAAGAGCTCATGCTCGGTATCAGGCGAGAATCTCCTTCGTCGTTGCGAGGAGACTGTATTGATCTAACTTTTGATTTAATGTTAATGTTGGTATATCGCCGCTTGCTTAGGGCCTGTAAACCATTTTTGACGGCAAATGGCCGCTCGAATATCCGCTGACTCTACGACAAATTCCTATACGCCTACCTACACCCAACGCGCATGGGTCATTTGGGTGCCGTAGAGGAACCGATAAGCCCAGTCATATAGGCCTCCTTACGTCTCCTGCGAGAGAGCTTAAGATATAGCCTTAATGGATGCAATGGATCCACTGTTATATTTCATCTGCAAGAATTGTGCGTTGACGTCAAACTGAAAATATTTTCTGTTCTGGTTAGCCTTCGCACCTTTCTCTGTTATATCGTCTTTATATATCGCTTGCGCATTAACTTAGCTAAGTAAAGCTCCGGTGCACACATCTAGACTCCATGTGTGGAAATTTAAACGCGCACTCAAGGTGACTGTTTTCTTCATAAACCCTTTACAAAATTTCAAACGAACTCTGTGCTTTAGATTTGTACCAGTGTTCTCAGATATGAAGCTATCCAATCATAATTAATTTACTGGAGAATGGAACTTCATCTACAGCATTAAAACGAAATGAAGAACTGCTAGCAGAAATATCTGATAATTGTCACTATGTCTAAATCCATTTAAGTTATTGATGCATTGAATTCTTTTTCACTATTTTATTGATATTTCTTTGGGATTGTTTGGCCCTTTTGTTATTTACTGGAGAGTTTAACCTTTTTTACAATTTCTTTTGTCGACTCCCTTTATGGTTTTGATGTGTGCAAAATAAGTATATGCTTGTCAAGACGTTCATTTGCATTGTTTTGTTTGTTAGCGCGCCGTCTTCTTAGGGCCACCATAGTGGTGGTGGTGGTTGTGACGTTGCAGCAGGCGTGGTTAGCCTGGCCTACGTGGCTGGCATTTGTTCAGCTTGAACATCCCCTGAATTGTAAGCGTCCGTCACCACGTGTTGAACAGCCCAGTGTCTCGCAGGAATACCATTAAAATTCGTTGTCAGATTCTCCTCGTTGCCGCGGTCCTTTCAGGTTAAAGGACATCTTCAAGTGTCCTGTGCGTATGAAAACCCCTATGCAAGCTGCGGATGGTTGCTGCTCTTTCCATATCAAACTGCGGACAAATATAAATGAAAGGATCAATGTCACCGATGTCACCGCAGAAGGCACAAAACGGGGAAGCGCATCACCCACTCTTGAATGACCAAGCCAAGGTGTAGGCGGAGCCGGTTCTTATGCGGTGCAACAGCGTCTCTTGTTCTCGAGAAAGTCCTTGGATTACACATGCTTGGTGTGGAAACTTGTAGATCACCCTAAAATTATTGCGTATCACAACTTTGTAGTTCTGGTAAGTCTTTTCTGGCGCTCATTAAACACCCGATCGGCAAGAGCTTTAATGTAAACGTTCAGTGGATCCCATCTCACGTTGGCATTGAAGGCAGCAAAAAGGCTGATATCCTAACACGCGAAGCACGGACATATTTTCCAATAGTAAATCCACCACTCTATTGCGCACTCTGTTCATACCCATGTACAATTCACTCGCATTCCTGTTTGAATTTCTAAGGTATACAAAAGAGTAGATACTGCCTTTTTCTATTGGATACTGACTGGTACGACTAGGTCATGCAGTTACTCAAAGTTTATTCTTGTCCCCCAAGATAATTTGGTATCAAATTTGACATGAATACACCAAGCGAACAAAACACTACTGGAAAATGGCTTCTCCAGCTTTATAGCCTTCCGCTTCAACCTACAAAAGAGGGTGGGGGAGGGGCAGTTTTATTGGCCTGTAAGCTCCCCAAGAGATATTAAGGAACACACACCGACTTCAGAGATCTTGGTCCATCAATCATTCACTGCAGGTGGTATGGTAGGCAAGTGAGGAATGCCC